>WAAD01035203.1:0-51913 GCA_013389945.1 Fregata magnificens
GACTTCTGCCAGCTGCTTGTAGAACACTTCATCCAATCATATATTGATATTCTGAAGCCTTGTTCTGAGTCTTAGGCATCCGTTTATGTCTGCAGCTGGACAGAAGGTATTGAGCTGGACAGGACTTTTTTCTGACCCAGCGTGGCAGTTCTCGTGTAGGCTGGGGAGGAGGCTGTCTTTGTATTGAGCTGTGTCACAGAAAACATTCTGCCAGCAACGGCTGATCAGTGGAAAACTGGTCTGGTTTTGGTACAAAGCGAAAGGAATAATCAGGAAGAACTTTACTATTGGTGATAGAATGGGTACTTGGGGGGGTGGGGGGTGGGGGAGCAAACAAACCCACCCTGCCTTTTTAGTTTTAATTCCAGTATTTGGTTTCCAATCTACTTGAATTCCAGTATTGATCGCAAGTACCCATGTTTTCACTTCTAAACTGAGCAGTGTGCTTTGAAGTGAGACACAGACAATTCTGAAGTTTTCCTTTTAGAGTCGCATTTCCACAAAATAAATATAATTTCTGGTACCATTCTGCAAGTTATGTTTTACTGTAAAATGTGTTCTTCAGTGCTAACTTACTGTACTTCTAGTAGTCCTTTCCTTCCACATCTTCCTGTTCCTGAATGTAACTTGTTCATATGTCTTCTCTAGAGTTTCCACAACCTCCTCTCCTTTATGTGGAAGTGAACAATGACAATAAAATATCTTATGACAACTTACCTACTCTTGTAACTTACCAAAGTTCAGAGTTTGTTTGGAAAGTCATCAAAGGTTTGTTGGGTTTGGGTGTTTAGTTTTTTTTTTTTTGGTGGGGGGGAGAGGGGTGTAGAGAGAGAAAAAACCCAAAACAAACACAAAAACCCACCAAAAAAACCCCAAACGCACTTGGCAAAGGATATTAATTGAACGGGCCTGGGCATCAGGGGTGTTCCAGACTGGTTCTACTGTGTTGTCCCTCATGTATTTGGTCAGCTTAGGGAAGCTGAGAACTGATTTGGAAAGTACAGTGTGTCTAAGGTAAGGTTCAACTGAAGGTTATCAATACATCATTGCAGACAGAGTTTGGGTTGAAGAAGGCAAATCTCTTTACCAGTTAGTGTGAAACCAAAGACTTAGTGTGCTGACTACCACCTGAATGCTGTCTCTCTTAATATTGACAATGTCTTGAATGATTACTTTCTTGGGACACTTTTTTCTTATTTAGTGTATTTGTAAATTCTAGAATATTTACTCAGGCCTGGACACTGTCTAATATTTAGATAACGAAGTGAACTAAAGCAGCTCATGTCACTGACTAATCCAGATGCTCTGTGTGTATCATTTTTTGGTAGCAATTAGCTCAGACTCTATATTCTCATTTTCTCCTTTAATTTTATGCTCTCTGGACCCATTTTTTACTATTTTGTCATCTGTGTCACTACTAGCATAAAATTCACAAATCATTTTTTTAATAAATAAATACTAATGATCAGCTAATACATCAAAGAACGCTGATGTAAACATTTTTTCCATAATTGCCACTATACCACTGGCAAGTGTGGCGAATCAACTATTTTATGTGTCTCCCTCTTTAATATTAAACATACTGAATTTTATAGACTAACTGAAATAAAGGGGGTTTCCTTGTCATTTATTTTTCTGTCGCTGAAAATGTGTACTGAGTGGATTTTGGAAGTCTGTGTTAATTCATGACAACTTGTGCAGAGCAGCAAAGTAATGACACGTTACAAGTGAGGAACAAGAGAAAGGAATGATTCCAATGATATTCAAAAATCATAGTTGATCTAGGTTATATACATATAACAGTAATTCTTGTGAACTTCACAATTAAGCACAAAGCATGTCAGATTCAGGGCTTGGTCATTGTTTTTTGCATATATTGGGTTGTCTCATGTAGAGTGAGCTGAGTAATTCATGGCATAATTTAAGGAGAAACTCAGTTTTTGCATGAAGCATACACAATATTGCCAATATGTATACTACTGTATATGTTTGTATGTATGTGAAGACTCAATACAGCAAAGAAATTGAGTTTGCCATATATCAGGAGTCTTATATACTCCATGAAATAAGGTGCTTTTTCATGTTCTAATTATACACAGTTTAACTACATTTACCTACTGAAATATTTTACTGAAAGAGAGACTGCCAGATGAGGTGTTCACACATTAATTGCCTAACACACAGAGTTCACAGTTTAATAGCTTTGAAAACAATGACAGGAAAATTGCATTAGTGGACCCTTTTCCTTTGTGCATATTTAAAGATCAGACAGCTTAAGCAAGGTATTTCTGGAGAAGAAAACCAACATTATGGACCCAGACTGTAACAAGGGTCATAAGCAAGAACTCCAATCAATGCATTTTTTATGTGTTGATAAGTTGTCAAATGCTCTGATGTTTGAGCATCAGTTGATGAGCAAGGCTCAGTTATTCCAGCAAAACCTACCCAGACCATTTTCACTAGTGCTTAATTTTTTTATTCTCTCATGCTTTAGTTATAAGTATCCTGGATGGACAAAAGAGAGGGAGACGAGTGCTCAGAAATGTCAGTTGAAAGTACTTGCACTGAACGAAGAAAGGGAGTTAAAATATTTGGACTGGTTATTTTGGAGCACAACCAATACTCCAATTTTACTGCTACCCTTTGACAAGCTGTGCCCCCTAATTTTCCACTCCTGAAAGTGAGGGCGAATATGACATTAAAATAATAGGGTTGTGATTTCAATCTACTTTTTTCCTTCACGCCATTTATATTCCAGCCATCTCTATCCTCTTCCTGGTCTAAGTTTCCTTTCATAGTTTTTAAGCCTTTCTGTTAGATGGAGTCCTCCAGCTGATTAGAAGAATCTACTGAATACTAGTGAGCTAAAACCAAGTCCTACTCCTCCAGGATCAAAACCATATATTAGCCATGCTTCCCCTTTTCCTTTTGTAATACCAGCAGAATGATCCTCTTTTTCTCAGGGGAAGGTCAAGCAGATGCCTTTCCACGCATGTGTTGTGCACGTGGAGAAAACACAGAGCTACACCCAGTACTTGAAGAACCTTTCCAGAACAACCATGGTCTTGAGTCTCTCTTGTCTTTCTGCTGCTTTTAGCGGTCTTGGGTAACATTTCATGCAAACGCAGTATGTTCAGGGCAAAATTCAGTCGGTATACTTAAAGTCACTTAGGCTGCTTGTGCTGTGAAAAGATGCTGAAATGAGTAAGGCAGACTGTCAGAAATATTTTAAAAAAATAATGTGTCACTGGGGTTGGGTCTTACATTATTAAAGTGTCTTGCAAGGGGTATAGGTGAGAGAATCTGAGTGAGAATATTTGTGAGTACTGTGCAGCAGCGCTCACTTCTGAGGATACATATTAATATATTGAACAACATTTCATTATTTTTAGGCATAGTCAGTAATCTCTGCGTTGCCTCTTGCTTGTCTCTACATTTTAAAATAAGACAGGAATAACACAGCTGTCAATAGGATATTCCTCAGCAAGAAAACTAATCTGTGTAGCCAAACTCCCTCAGCAACTTGAGAGCTATACAAGGCCACTTCTTAGTAACAAAAGGGACGTTTTTGTCCTTGGATGTGTACAGATGGTATTGAGTGAAGAGCACGGAAGCCAAAGCATGTCTTAGTAGCAGGAATAGTTGAGATTTGTGGAAGATTATGGTTAGAGAAGAAACAGCACTCTCTTTCTTTCATCCCTTTATAATTGGTGTTACTGTTGGGCAGTGGGGAAGCACAAGCAAATATACAGCAATTTCTGCTATGCAGGAGGATAACAATTGAACAAAGAGACAAGGAAGCAGAGGGAGGGAGAGCTAGCTGTTGTTTGTCTGCTTGGTTAAGGAAAAGACAAGCCCTTCCCTCCCCTTAAAAAGTAGTCCTACTTCTATCAGCACATCGTTTTCTGGGCTGTAGCATAGGGAGGAGAAGGGAAAAGGATTTTCCCTCTGCTATGTTGGAACATCCTGGTTTTTCTGTCCTGTTGAAGCAATCTATTTTTGTAAACAAACCCCCCCAAAAGATGCAGTCTCTGAGAAAGAGCCAGGTCTCCGAGTTCTCTCTGGAGCAAGCAGCGTTAAGCTAAACCCCAAATGGCTGGCACACCCGCCACCATTGACAGCTGTGCTCGGTCATTAAGAAAGAAATGTGCACAGACCAAAAATGTGGCAATTGCGGAGCTGACCACTTCCTATGAATTGGATAATTATCAACTGAAGTACTTAATCTTGCCTCCCTAGGGAAAAATGGGATTTTTGTGAGTTTGTACCCTAAATAACACATCTGTGTGTTTCTAGATGCTTGTCATAAACTGACCTGTAGGACTACTAAGTAAAGGAAAATTTTTTTCCTCAATTAAGTAAGAAATAAAAGGGCTATAGTTGAAAATGTAAGTGCTATTTGCAAGAATGCACTTTTTAGGATAATGGGTTTGTGCACGTGTAGGTATGTCCTAAATAGCCAGAGCTGTAGTTTTCTAAACAACCTTAAACACTAATATGTTACAGCACGGCAGTGTGTCTTACTGGTTACCAAGGGTAACGTGAAGTGTGGGTTTAAAGGCATTTCGTTGGTATTGCATACATTTTACATTTTATCTCAGTTGATACTAGATGACATAATGTTTGCACTATGTCAGTTTTTGAGACGTTCTCTTTAAAGGAAGAATGAATGAGTTAATTGGGCATCTTTGAAAATCAGGAACAGTTCGTAAGAAATTTATACCAGCACATTTCCCATGGTACCCCTCCAACATTAACACAAGTTTAAAATAAATAAAGCAAGCCTATATTGTAGCCAGTAGTTTCTGATATGCTTGTACCTGTGCTAATATAACTGCAGAGCTTGAATTAGGATGTCTCTAAGGAAAAACTAAAAGATTGCCTAATCTTAATATTGCTGAAAGCAAGTCAGTAATGTTTCTAAGGTTTGTATTGAGAGCTGCCTTTACCCCAGTACCGGGCAATATCTTTATTCCAGTTTTAGCATGTTCAGGCTGAATTTTTGCATAGGTGGTATATTATGGCTATTAAGTATAAATTACGGTGTACAAAACTGGTTATACTTATTTCTGTAACATAAGTACCACTGGTGCAAGCCATTCTTTATGGGATATTACTTCTTTGTGTGAATTGAGGTTATCTTCTATGGAAAGTCAGTGGTTTCATTGCCTTCCTTGTGACAGGAGCTAGACGGTATTATCAGTTGCTTTTTATGAGCTCACTATTGCAGGGATTTAACTTGGCACGTGGTCCTACACAGTTAACAGCCTTTTAAATGTTTTTCTCTGTAAACTAGCATTTGTCACATATGAATCATAGATACATTCAAATACATACAATAGAGGTAACAGCATTAACTAACCATCTCACTGACAACTGATATGATATGGAATTCCTGACCACTTGCCACAGATTTTTTTTTTTTATAGCTCTCAGTCATCATAGATGATGTTCTAACCAGCTCTCACTTGAGTGACTTATTTCCTGCCTACCTAGATGTTTTTCTACATTTTTGACTGGATACTGTAATTTTCAGTTCATAAACTAAACTGCTTCACAACACAACATGTTGCTGTTGGTTCCACCTTGGGTAGCTGAGTGTTATTTATTTGTTAAATGATCCTTAGGTGAAGTCTGAGCATTTTCTTTGGAAAGGTCCTGATTCACAAAGCACATGTGCACTTACTTAACTTCAGATCCTGGGTTTATGAGGCAGAGAAGGCTGCTCAGCTCTCCCAGGAGCAAGCCTTGGGATAGGGACAAAGGCTGTAACTTGGGGTGGGCTTGGAGGTACCTTATCTCCTATTCTTGACTTAGTAGTTCCTACTGGATGTTTCTGTGTACTTTCCTGTATAGTATAAAAAGGTTATTTGGATTTGCCATCTGCTGAGGCAGTCACTTTATTTCCCATATATGCAGTCATTCAATATCTGCCTCAGGGTTGCACTGTTGGAGTCAAGTATCATCATAAAGCACCCAGGCCAAAGATGCCTCCTTGGAACTGAAGAAAGTTATCTATAAGAAATTAAAAGTCCTCCTCTACTTACTGTATAAAACTCTAGCTTGAGCATTTGCCTCTGTCTGCCAGTATGCAATCTGGTGAAGGCTGTCATGAGTTCAAAACAGAGATTTTCCACAGAATAAAGTGGAAGATACAGTGCACACCTCTTGGGGCATCAAGAACAAGAACTCTGCCACTCCCCATGTGAATGCTGATGTCCCCAAAATGCAAGAGAGTAGGGTATCTTAGAGAGTATTTGTCCTGGTTTCGGCTGGGATAGAGTTAATTTTCTTCCTAGTAGCTGGTATAGTGCTGTGTTTTGGATTTAGTATGAGAATAATGTTGATAACACACTGATGTTTTAGCTGTTGCTAAGTAGTGCTTATACTAGTCAAGGACTTTTCCAGCCTCCCATGCTCTGCCAGGTGCACAAGAAGCTGGGAGGGGGCACAGCCAGGACAGCTGACCCAAACTGGCCAAAGGGATATTCCATACCATATGACGTCATGCTCAGTATATTAACTGTGGGGAATTGGCTGAGGGCCAATCACTGCTTGAGGACTGGCTGGGCATCGGTCGGCAGGTGGTGAGCAGTTGCATCACTTGTTTTTCCTAGGTTTTGTTTGTCTCTCTCTCTCTCTCTCTCTCTCTCTCTCTCTCGTTGTTTTCCTTTCCATTACAATATTATTATTATTATTATTATTATTATTATTATTATTATTATTATTATTAAACTGTTCTTATCTCAACCCACAAGTTTTTCTTTCTTTTGCCCTTCTGATTCTCTCCCCCATCCCACTGGGCAGGGGCGGGGAAGCGAGTTGCTGTATGGTGTTTAGCTGCCTGCCAGGTTAAACCACAACAGTACTGGTAAGAAAATTGTGAAACGAGCAGCAGAAGTTAGGTAAATTTCTATTATATTTGCCATAGTTTCAGCTGGGTCCTGTGACTGTTCATAAATGAGCTTTAATGTTCCCCCTTTCTCAGCTGCAGATGGCAATCCTTGTTCTAGTTCTCAGTAGTTCATAGAAAGTCATTTAGTCAAACTGTATACGTTTTCAACAGATGCACAAGGTGAGCATTGTGTGTAACCTCTCTCACCTCTTGAACTATGCTGCAAAACTGCGTACCTGGATCCTCAGCAATGTGGGCTTCTGACACTGTCATCTGTGCTCATCGTCAGTGAAGTAGAAAGTAAGAGAGAAATGGATGTTTGGAGAGCAGAGTGTCAATGTGGGATCAAATGCAAGAAATAATGTATGGGCAGGTTAGCAAAAGACAGGCTTGCTGTGGCTTCTGGTAGAAAACAATGTTCTTCTCCAGCCCTAATGAAGGTCCACAGGCCAGCAAGTAAAGGGCACGTCACTAGTGTTAATTTACTTGAACGTCCCAGCAGAACAACAATATGAAATACTAATTCCCTTGAGAGAAATTACTGATGTGACCTTTGACCACGTCAGAAGTGTGTCCACATGTAGGATTCCTCCAGTGGTTTGTTGACAATTTAGAGTAAGGGCAGTACAGTCCCTACAACTGTGAAGTCAGCCTGCATCTTTGTCAGAGAAGCTCTTTTCTTTTTTTTTTTTTCTCCCCCCCAATGACATTATTGCTATGGGTTTTTTTCAGATTAGCAATGGTAGCTGGTCAGGCACAGAGCACCAAGGAGAGCACGAGCTACGTCTTGAATGAGGCAAGTTCAGAAGTTTGCTGCAAATGTGATTTGTATCAATGAATACTTGAAGAGAAAGGATGAACAAAAAGAGGCTGCTGATGTGGAAGTGGGATGTAGTGTTCCTGACAAAGTCTGACGGGGGAGTCGGGGGGAAGTGACATAAAGGCAACAAATTGCAATGTTTAGGAACTATCATTCACCTGTTCAGGGTGCCATATGATTTATATGACTAACCAAGACAACAAGCAGTGAGTGTGTATAATTAATGGTTTGCCAATGATTTATGGATCAAGGACTACTTGCTGTAAGCATAGCCTCATAATTCTAAATAATGAATAAACAAATAATTTATTCGTTTTGGGAGCAATTCGTCACGGGAAAAAGGGAAGAGAATTCTTCTCATTGGTTATCTGATGCAAATTCTTCACTTGGTTGTATTTAGTTGATTATACACTAGGCTGGTAGGGGGAAGAAGAGACCTAGCGTATGTGACAGTGAAAATAACTTTTTTTTTTTTGCTGATCGGTCTGAACACTTAAAGATTAATGAAGTCCTTCCTCTGTATTAATGCAGCTATGAGTGTTCCTGTAACTACTGGTTCTCTGGCTAGTTTCCAAAACATGGAGTTTAATCTGAGTAAGAAGTAGAAGAAAAATCCTCTCTCATTTTACGCAGATTTCCTGGTCAAAGCTGGTGCAATCTGGTCGTTGACCAAGCAACTAGCACCAGCTCACTTCAGCATGCCCCAGAAATCTGAGGCAAAGACAAGGGAGGAGAAAAAACCCAAAACATAACAGATGTTACCATCATTGTCCTTTTAATCACTGCCAAATTTGCTGCCTGTGGGCTTCAGTTGCCCTGTGGGCTCTATGAATTGGTGTGACTGGAAGATAAAAACTTTCACAAATTGTAGGTAACCACAAAAATGGCAGCGACTGCTTCTTGCATCACCATCACCTGAACCCCTCTGCAAGTCTGTAACCTCTGGGAGGGCAGAGGCTGTCAAGTATTGTGCTTGCTTGTACAGTTCCTGGTACAATGGGAATTTGACCCCTGACTGGGATTTCAAAATGTGACTAATTACTACAGAAAATTTAATACCAAGGCTTAAGATATGCAAATGCATGCTTCTGCAGAGTGTGCCTTCATGTTACTCAAGCAAATTAGGAGAGGGCAATGTGGCGGGAGCAGAGTGGTGCAGTTCATCCAGCTGTTGCCCAAACACGGAAGCGGTAGGTTTTCTCTTCTTCTTTTTTTTTTCCTTTTTTTTTTTTTTAAATTATTGTTATGTTTCCTTGTCATTCTCTGGTCACGTTGCTGAATGCAGATGGTCCACTGTTATAGTCTGCTCTTTACCTGCACTTCTTCAGGTAGTACAGATGGTGGGCAAGCTGCACCTTCCTTCCCATCACCTGTGGGTATTTTGGGTCATTGATAAATGGTGTTTTTACTGTGGTCCATCTGCAACAGACACTAAAAATATTTCAGGAGTTAGATTGCTTTGGTGGTGACATCATGCCAGCACTGTCACCTAGGTAATGGAACTAATTGCCATAGCAACAAGGCTTTATCATTCAGCAGCCCGAACATTTTTGACAGATGGGAGAGCCTAAAGATTTGAAGTAGGACACAAATGAAACATATCTGATTGGGCTAAGTCATATTAATAGTTCATGAATAGGAATCTTCTGTGCAGGGTAAATCAAATCGGAGTAAATGATATATCTTTTAGAGGCCCATTGACTTCAAATTAAATTGTTTAATGTTAAAAATTTTCTGCCTCTAGGGAAAAAATAGCAGCATTTGATTAAAACAAGCAGATAATAAACCTGATGGTTTAAATATTATTGTACAGCCCCTGGGTATTCCTCCTGTTCTAGGCACCGTATGAGACTAAGTAAATGACAAAGTACTTCTAAAAATTTTAGCTGAGCATTAGCTCACTTCATGGTTAGTAATTTACCTTGCCAAAATGTGATTGTGGCAGGAGTGCTGGTGCTGGTGTTGAGAGTGCCCCGAGCTCTGCCCTGAGCAGATTGCCTATTTCCAGTGGTGCTGGCTCTTCCTCAGCCTTTTTCAGGAAGGGCATAACCTTAGACTACACCTGGCACAGTCAAAGCTGGCTGGGATTAGGCCCAAAATTACAAATGGCCAGGGTGATCTTTTTCCTCGCTCTAGTCAATGCAATTTTTGCCCTTCAGTCAGCAGACCAATGTTTCGCCCTGCTTGTACTGCTCTTGGCTTGCTTGGACACTAAATCATAGAATCATAGAATCATTAAGGTTGGAAAAGACCTCTAAGATCATCAAGTCCAACCTTCAACCCAACACCACCATGACTCCTAAACCAGGCCCTGGAGTGCCACGTCTACACCTTTTTTGAACGCTTCCAGGGATGATGACTCCACCACCCCTCTGGGCAGCCTGTTCCAATGTTTAACCACTCTTTCAGTAAAGAAATTTTTCCTGATATCCAATCTAAACCTCCCCTGTCGCAACTTGAGGCCATTTCCTCTTGTCCTATCACTAGTTACTTGGGAGAAGTCCAACACCTGCTTCACTACAACCTCCTTTCAGGTAGTTGTAGAGAGCGATAAGGTCTCCCCTCAGCCTCCCCTTCTCCGGACTAAATGACCCCAGTTCCCTCAGTCGCTCCTCATGAGGCTGAAAGCACCCCTTCATTTTCTGATCTGGTCCTTGGGCTATTATCCTGTATTGCATATTCAACCATGGGCAACAATGATGCTGCTATCGGTGGTGTGGAATAAATCAAGAATGACTGCAGAGCTTTAGGGGCAAAAGTGACAGACCTGGTTAGCCCTCCTTGATCCAACAGGTGAGCGGAAAAGTTTGGATAAGAGTGGATACATCCTGCAAGGTGATAACTGGCTACATAGTCAGCTGGGAAGGTGGGTAAAGACATCTTTGCCACCAGGCTTGGCAGCCTGGTAAGGAGGGCTTTAAACTAAATACATGAGGGCTGGTGATAACAGCTTGCAATTAAATGAGGAAACAGGTTGGGATGGCAAGTATACAGGGCAGGATGAAGTCCTCTGAGCAGTCTGAGGAAGTCTGCAGATCACAGACCCTGGCCCTTATGGAAGACTTTAACCTCCCTGGCTGGAAGGGCAGCACACTGGGAGAAAAGCGATGTGAGGAGTGTCTGGAGTGTGTTGGGTAATTTCTTAACGCAGATGCTACATAAGATAGCTAGATGTGATGTTCTTCTGGATCTGCTGCTCACAAACAAGATCTGGTTGAGGATGTGACAGTCAATGGCAGCCTTGACTGTGGTGATCATGAAATGGTGGAGATCAAGATGCTGACAAGAGTGAGGGAGGCAAGTAGCAGTATAGACCCTGGAGCTGAGGGGAAGAGGCTTTGATGTATTTAGGAAACTGGTTGGTAAGATTCTGTGGGAGATAGCTGTGTTTCACTGGTCTTTAAAAATGGCAAGAACAATGATCAGTGAAACTAGAGGTCAATTGGACTTGCTTTGTTTCTAGGAACAAATCCTCTCAGAAGACATTTTTGGACATGAAGGAAAAAGTGGTTGGAAGTAACCACTCATTAGGCCCCATCTAGAGTACTGCATCCAAGTTGGGGACCCCTAGTACAAGAAAGACATCAGTGAACTGGAGGGAATTTAGGGGAGGCCACTGAGATGGTTCGGGCAGGATCACTTGCCCTGTAAAGGTGGACAAACACTGTAAGAGGTTGCACAGAGAGGTCATGGTGTCTCCATCCTTGGAGGCTTTCAGGCCCTGACTGGGCAAAGCCCAGAGCAACCTGGTCTGAATTTAGTGTTGATCCTGCTTTGAGAAAGAGGTTGGGGTAGAGACCTTCCCAGGTCCCTTCCAACTGGAATTATTCTGTGATTTTTGTGATTTTACCAGAAGATAAAATTCCTCTTTATTCGTCCTAATCTTCCTACCTATACCTAGTCTCTTAAAGTTGCATCCCTATGGTGTCTTGTGAAGCAACAACAATAAAAATGTTAGAAAGTTTCTTTCCATAATAAAGGTGAATGTATCATGTTTAGATGAAATGTAACTAATCGCAGAATATAGGGTTTAAACTTAAAGTGCACGTTATACTTGCCTGTACTGAGGTATGCATTACCATTTTAATCAAAATGGCTTATATGGGTTCAGGCAGCAACCGTGAACAAAGTCTCAGATAAAGAACAGTGACTCACTGTTACTTTCTGCCTTCAACATAAATATTAGCTGGCCTCCAGTAAATGCAACTCATCTGTGCTTAGAAATGCAGTACACAGCAGATAAAATGCCATTTCTTCCAATTATTTACCTATATTAAAGAGGCTCGGTATTAACCTAAGCTTTTCACTCTGATGGAATTAGACATAATAATTATTTTTAACATATTGTCTGATTGCTTTCCTTATCAGGAGTTCAGGTTTGCACTCCCACCTTTAATATCAGACCCTTCCTAATGGAAGGAAAGACTTTGGGCAATTAGGCTGGAGGGTCAAAATAATCCTGGCAATTACTTTTCATTCTAATTGAGATTGTGAAGACATAACTCAGCACTAAGAATTTCTCTACGCATCTTGTAAGTTTTTCTCATCATCAACCTTCCAGGCAAACATAGAAATAGACACTTTGTGGTTTATGTTCTATAACCTCAATGGCTTTGGATCTTGAAAGCCAATTTTAAAGGCTCAGAAAAATCACAGCAAAACAGCTGCTTGGTTTTATGAAATATAAATGGTATAGTTGAAAACGCACAGATGGCTTCTTGGTGATGCATTTCATAAACATGCTTAGATGTTGTTCAAAATATGAATTTGAATAAATCTGTGATTGATTAATAATTTTCTAGTTGGTGACAGCAGCTATTCTGGTGGGAGACCAGGTAGTCAGATATCATGGTCTTATTTTTCAAAGTTACATGTAGCTCCCTGTGTTTTTTGGTGGGGTTTTTTTTTGCATTTGGTGAGATTAAAACCACTTTCTAGCTTTTATTTGAAATTCAGTTTCAGCCGTGGTTTTGCTATGGCTTTGAACAGCGTGGTAACGTGGAATAGAGGATTACCACTGCTAGAAAAAAAATCTAGATTTATTACAGCTTGAACCACTGCTTTCCTTTTCTGAAGAAAGTATGGGGGTTTTTGTCTCGCTACACTGTGCTGCACTCATGTGAAAGGAATAAAGAGGAAGGGGTGCTACCACCTTCACAACATGTGCAGAATAATTTTGAGTCATGGACATATGAGTGAAAAATACCCAGTATTTTGTAATATGCTTGAACAATGATTGCCTTAAGAGGAAAAAAAAAAAAGGCCCTTCATTTAGTGCTGGTAGGGATTTCTTCTGTGATTTAAGCAGTCACTGAAAGGAGGTTGTTTATTTTGGTTACATTACAAGAAGTGTTTGAAAGAAGCAATTGAATGCTTTTCCTTGCATACTGATCATTCATTATATAGCTATCAATAACTGCCTAATAAAACTAGTCCCAAATAAATCATGGTTTCTTAACTACTTGGTAAAGATTGGACAACACTTCAGTATACTTCTCAATACAGTAGCATGTTACAAAAGCAATCTATACTCTAAGGGCCCATTACTGTTACCAATTCATTAAAATGTTAACTTAATGTATTCAGGTTCCTTTATTGGAAAGTGAAAGCCAGTAACAAAGCCAACAAAGATCATGCATCTGACTATACCACACTAGAAATAAATAATAGAGCATGATGCAATTCGTGGCATAAGTAATGGATTTTGGATAGCAGTGTACATCCAATTGTAAAATGATGGACATGTCAAAATGAAGTAGGCCGTAGTCAAAAAGTACAGGCTTCTAAAATAGATGATGATAAGTTCAAGACCCGTGCCCATAATTTTGAGGCTCAAATAAGGCTTATTTGTTCCTTTTTAAAAAAAATATTGACTGGCAATCACATTTTATTTAATTAGAACGTACAGCTTTAGTGAAACGTTCCCAGGATTTTCCAGCATGTGCCTTGTATTTGCGAAGCTTAGAGTGATTGGATGCATGTATCAGAACTGAGGCAGTACTAACAGGGAAGCACACATGTTTAAAATATTTCATATTAATCAGAAGTGATCAACTTGGCACTGAAGCTTCAGAGATGTTTGGGACAGATTTCTTTGAAAGTAACTGGTAATTACTAAAATCCAGTGCTTCTAAAAATTCGGGCCTGGCAATCTCAGTGCATGCATCTGAAATCAATGAGTCAAAACTCTGTATGGAAATGCTGGTCCTCAAATCCAATATAGTAGTCCGTATTCACTTAATAGCAGTTTAGCTGTAGTAAAACCTAGAGATAAAGCCTGTCATACATTAGCTGAGTAAGTTTGCTTGACGAAGAAAGTATGTGGAGTCTGTCCTGTTCCTTTGCGGTAATGAGGACTGGATAATCTGCATTTAAGTGTCACAAGTAGGTCTGACCGTTTGCTCATCGGAGGATTGCATTTATCGGGCTGGGCCACAGCAGCTTCAGCCACTGCTGGAGAGTTAAAGGCTTTTGCCCCTTTTATGGGTAGCAGTGGACTTTGCTTTGCAAAGCACGTTTTTTCATGACTCAGTAAAGCAAACCTGCTTGGTGCTACCTCTAACTATTTTGTCTGCTGCCTCACCACCACCTCTTCCTCTTGCAATAGTAGTGAGGAGGAGTAGGGTGAAGAAAGTAGAATTGGTTCTGCTGGAATTCAACTTCATCTGCATAAGAGTACATATACATGTAGATGTGGCACTTAGGGAAATGGTTTAGTGGTGGACTTGGCAGCGTTAGGTTTACAGTTGGACTCGATGATCTTAAAGGTCTCTTCCAACTTAAGTGATTCTATGAAGTAGTGACAGGAAGCTCAGGAGGTCCGGTAGTCCATCTCTTTACCAGCCAGGGCCAATCACACACCTGTTGCTCAGAGTAGGTCTTCTAACTTAGCCTGTGGGGAAATTGCTGTGGACTGCTGACAATTCAGAGGTGCCATGTGTTGCTTGATGTATTGGGTTTATGTGGCAAGGTTTTGGTAGTGGCAGGAGGGCTACAGGGGTGGCTTCTGTGAGAAGCTGCTAGAAGCTTCCCCTATGTCCGATAGAGCCAATGCCAGCCGGCTGCAAGACGGACCCGCCGCTGCCCAAGGCCGAGCCAACTGGTGACGGTGGTAGCACCTCTGGGACAACATATTTAAGAAGGGGGGAAAAAACACAGCCAGAGAGAGGAGTGAGAATATGTGAGAGGAACAACTCTGCAGACACCAAGGTCAGTGAAGAAGGAGGGGGAGGAGGTGCTCCAGGCACCGGAGTAGAGGTTCCCCTGCAGCCCGTGGTGAAGACCATGGTGAGGCAGGCTGTCCCCCTGCAGCCCATGGAGGTCTATGGTGGAGCAGATATTGACCTGCAGCCTGTGGAGGACCCCACACTGGAGCAGATGGATGCCCAAAGGAGGCTGTGACCCCGTGGGAAGCCCACGCTGGAGCAGGCTCCTGGCAGGACCTGTGGACCCATGGAGAGAAGAGGAGCCCACGCTGGAGCAGGTTTGCTGGCAGGACTTGTGACCCCACAGGGGACCCACGCCGGAGCAGTCTGTTCCTGAAGGACTGCACCCTGTGGAAAGGACCCATGCTGGAGCAGTTCGTGAAGAACTGTAGCCTGTGGGAAGGACCCACGTTGGAGAAGTTTGTGGAGGACTGTCTCCTGTGGGAGGGACCCCCACACACTGGAGCAGGGTAGGAGTGTGAGGAGTCCTCCCCCTGAGGAGGAAGGACTGGCAGAGACAGCATGTGATGAACTGACCGCAATCCCCATTCCCTGTCCCCCTGCGCTGCTCGGAGGGAGGAGGTAGAGAAATCCAGAGTGAAGTTAAGCCTAGGAAGAAGGGAGGAGTGGGGAGAAGGTGTTTTAAGATTTAGTTTTTGTTTTCTCATTACCTTACTCTGGTAATAAATTAAACTAAATTCCCCAAGTCAAGTCTGTTTTGCCTGTGACGGTAATTGGTGAGTGACCTCTCCCCGTCCTTATCTCAACCCATGAGCATTTAGTTATATTTTTCTCTCCCCTGTCCAGCTGAGGAGGGGGAGCGATAGAGCAGCTTTGGTGGGCACCTGGTGTCCAACCAGGGTCAACCTACCACACTTGGCTTGCCCAGAGGAATATGTATGTGCCGTCCCACCAGAAGGGTGAGGAAACAGCACATCCAGCTATGGCTTGTAACTGGCAGGAGGAATGCATGTTTAGTTGGTCAAATGTCTCCCAGGGACTGTATCATCCCTTGCCAAGTAGATGACAAGCACGTATGGCTTGTACGGGGATTAAAGAAGATGTAGAGGCCCACTAAGGCAAGGGCGTTAACGTAGCAGAAGGAAAAATGTGGCATGCTAAAAATCTGATTAAGATGTTACAATAGAAGGGGATGCTGGTGTGAATTGCTGTAGGAAGGAGCTATGAAAGCATGGCAGAATTTCAGTCGGGGGAGAGGAACTGCAGACGTGGAGAGTTTAATGGGCACTGAGGGACGAAGAGGAGTCTGGAGTTAGAAAGGACAAGAAGAGGAAAAGTGGGTTTTACCTTCTAAGGGTAAATTAGAGTTTTTAATGGACTACTTATCTGAATTTGTTATTAAAGATCTTCAGAGGTGGAATTCCTACAAGTTCCATAGATAATTAACTATCTTTACTGCTGAAAGCTTTTCCTAATATCTAACCTTGTGCTAGTTGAAGTTCATTAGCTTTTTCTACTGTCTACCTTTGACACGGGTAAGAGCTTTCTTACAGTGTTCTTTTGCATAGATGAATGCTGTTATCATATGCCTCATCTTAGCATTTTCCCTAAACCAAACTAGCCCAAATTTTTGCAGAAAACTGCCATCTTTTTGTCACTCGCTACTTCTTCCTGAGTGCTCCATATCTGAGAAGCATGCTGGCCAAATCTGGACACGCTATTCCCACAGAGGCCTTACCAGCCCTGAGGAGAAGGGAAGGATGACTTTATGTCCCTTTTTCTCTCTTGGGGTGATGACTGCCTTTTTGGCAGGAGCATAGCCCTTCCAACCCTTGTTCATCTTGTATTTCTTCACAGTCTCCTAACTGTGCTCTGTGAGAGTGCTGGCTAGCCCATATTACATCCTCTAGCTGAGGATCCTGTTGTTCCAACCTAAATTTTGCATTTTCCTCTTACCTAATGTGTTTGTAGACCTGCCAATTTAACACACATCCTATATTTGATCATCTGGGTCACAAATGAAACATTGAGAGGATACATCTCTGTGGAGGGATGTATTGCATGGGATTGTACTCTGACAGTGTACACTCTCTGAATGTGTAGACTCTCTGGATATGTTTTTCTGGACTTCTTGGTTTCCATCCTCTAGCCTCATTTAGACTGTGTTTCTTAGGTTGCCTATGAGGATGTTATAGGAGATAAGGTCAGAAATCTTACTAAAGTCAAGATATGGTATCCACTGCAACTTCTCACTAAATGCAAGACTTTTACCCTGCCAAGGAAAGAAACTAGGTTGGTTTTTACATCATTTGTTCCTAATAAATCGTTGTTGACTGTTTCTAGTCTTACTTATTTTTCTTTTAATTGCTTATACATTCTTTGACTATTTATTTCACTATTTTTCCAAGAGCTGAAATTGTGTGGTCTATAATATTCTCTTTTCTACCTTACGGTAAAGGAGCGCTGTTTTTATCTTTTTGCAGTCTTTTGGGTCTCCACCCACTTTTCTGAACTTGTCACAGATAACTGCTAGGCAATCTGAGACTGCTTCAGCCAGTTCTGTAAAAGTACCTTAGGACAAATTTAATTAGACCCAGCCATTTGGAAAACATCTAGCTTATCTTTGTCTAAGTATTCATGGCACTTCTCTGTGAGATCATTTGTCCTTATCTACAGGTGTTTAAGTAAGCACCTTAATTACAGCTGACCTTTTTAATAAAGAATGAAATGAAAAGGGCATTGATGTTGAGATTAGGTTCACCATCTCAGCTTTCTCTGTTTCTTGTTGTATCAGAGACTATATTATGCTAACGACTGCATCATCCATAAAACAAAAGGAGGAATAAAGGATCTCAGAAACTTTCCAGACTCTCTGAACCCATGGCACTCGAAAACCCATCCTATCAAAGTTTGGGTCAAATTTTGCCGGGAGCGTAACAAATGTAGCTGGGATGTGTTCAAAGACTTTGTAGTACTTTGAGTTGTCCTAGACAGGAAGGGTAAAAGGGGAACGTGCAGTTTTGGAACAGGAAGATATTTCTGCCGTTCATAATAAGTTAATAGTTACTGGCAAAGTGTCAGTTGTGTCCCCAGCAGTACAGGTAACATGAGATTGGCCCCAAACTCCAACGTCTCAACTGTAAGTGGCTCCAAAGGGGCTGATAATCTACCTTGAACCAAAAACCTAATCTTTTCTAATGCTATCTTTTTAAAGGTTTTTCGTGTCATGCTCTGACATAAGAGAACAATAAAGCTGCAATAAAGAATACCAGTAAGCCTGAGTCATAGATGGGAGTATGATAGGAGCACAAAACAAGACTCCATAGATCCTAAAGGTTCTGACAAATGAAAATCAGCAGTCACAAACTCTGTAGTTCACTGAGTGTGCAGTATACAAGGGTTTAATCTGATGCACTTGCATACACCAAACCCATTATTTTTCCCTCTAACATCCACATTACTATCCCAATGTAGATTTTGATAAAAAGCCTAAATGAGTGTGAACTCCACAATTAACAGAAAGGCAACAGTTATGTTTGACTCATACATGGATATGTCTTTTATTGCCACAGATAAGGTATCAGGTCATCAGGTCTAATAGGAAAGTCTCACAGGATCTGTGTAATACCAGAGGAAAAGAGCAGAAAGGGCAAGTCTTAGCTCTGACAGTTCTTAAAAAAAAAAAAAAAAAAAGCGCTTTGCAAAGGCTTTTAATATGACTTTATCATCTTGAATAGCTCCTACAGTTTTGAAATAGGCTAGAACAGGAGTTTGAACTTCTTAGGAGGCTGCAAGAAAGCTGCAAGCACTGAAGGAATTGACAGCAATGTAGCACCTGGGACTTCCTTTACTGCATTTGTGCTGAACAAACAATTTTCAAGAGTGATGTCTCAGGAATTGCTATTGTGCACAGTAAGAAAGATGCTTTAAAAACTTATATATGAGTATGCATGGGAAGAAATTCTGTTCAGGCTGAACTCCTTAATGTCTTGCCCTTTCTGGACAAATTGATTTTAGGGAGGAAATATTCAAAGGTATCTTCTTGCAGTGATGTCTGTTGTCCTCCCATGAGGGAGGAGAAAAAAGGACAAGCCTTCTTTCCCAAACTCATGATGTAGGATGCTGAGAAGGCTGAATTAGAAACCTGGGTGATGCCCTGAGCCTGCTGAGAGGCAGAGCTGATTGCACAGAGAGCAATGATGTTTCGGTCTTCTCAGCCTCCTGCCCCCTGAGCTGCTGCATCTTCCTGGTAGTGTAGCTCCAACACATCTGAAGGATTGCAGGCTACTCAGACCTGGCTTGTTCCTCCCCATTTCTAAGGTATGAAAAAGGTGAGGAGGGGGCGGGGGAGAGTACATGTGTAAGCAGTATTCTAGGCTTCTGTAAAACATCTACTGTTGTGCTAGATGGGAAAACATTAGTTAAGCTTATAGTAACTTAATTAAGTTAAGATGGCAATTGATGTATAAGAATTATAACGTGATGGTGGAAGGTGGCCCAGAGGAAGCTGGCAAAAGACCATACTGAGAGGGGAACTGTTAGAAAGTATCTAGCAAAATACAATTATCAGATTAGGGCATAATCTGAGTTAATATTTTCGTTAACGACCTCAATACCAAAAGTAGGGGTGAATTAATTATGGTGGCATAAATGTGGGACATATTAGTAATAAAAATGTGAATTACCATGTTATATAGAAATAATTAGATGACGTTGAGATGAGGAATTATATAAATGTGGTGGAACATTATAGTACAAAATGCAAAGTTATGCACTTTGGGACCATGAACAAGAATTTCAGGCATTAACTGGTGCTTGAGCTGGGAGCAGAGGATAAGCCAGGTCATGTGTTTTAGTCAGCTACAAACGTAGCTGTGAAAAAGCTCATTGAGGTCATAAGCTACTACGTTCTGGTTTTAGTGTAGTGCTTTCCATGCTGTGTACAAGGCTCCAGTATGACCTTATCTGAAATACTGTGTGGATGTCTGTGTATAATCTCTCAAAAATTAAAGATGGATTGAGTGAGAAGAAAGTACAATGGTCTTAGCAGCCTATCCTATGAAAGAAAGTTGAAAGCGTGGCTTCTTCAGGTGAGAAAAAGCAAAGGTTGAGAGAAGATATGACTGTCATCTTCAGATTTACCAGAGGAGAAGACTCTAAGGAAGGGGGGAAGAGGGGAGAAGAGCTCTTTGAGCAGAAATGACAGGGTTGGCACAATGGCGTTTTCATATTAGAAAAGAGGCAGGGCATTTATGAGAGATGTCCTGTAGTAAACATAGCATAGCTCCTGTAACTTGTTTTCAGGATAGGAATTGATGTATTAAGAGTTTACTAAGCCTTTTTGCCTAGGACAGCACGTGGCCGCAGGCAGATGATTGCAGATACCCTCTCACTCCTGTGCTCCAAGCTTCATTCTGGAGATCCCCATTCCCTCCACTCCACTGCTCCTGCTCCCTGCTTGCTTCCTCCCCGCTTCTTCCCATCTTCAGACTTGCGCAGATATATTTTATTTATTTTATTTGCATCACTTCTTTATTCTGCGTGTGATTTGGCTAGTTCTTCCTTGGATAAACTTGCCTCAGAAGGGGGATGAAGATTCCTGCACTTCACTCAGCCCTGTAGAGTGACACGTAGGAGCTATATTCACCATGTCACCTGTTTTCTAATAGAAAAGAAATTCTCCTTCACACTGGGTCTGGGTTTTCAGTTCATGGACAGGAGGAGGGAGATTCACTGAAGCTTTGAAGCAAAATTTAGAAATCATACTATTCAATAACTACGAACTCTAATGTTTTTGTGTAACATCAGAGAAAAGCTCCTTGTATTAACATTCAAATAGGTGCATAAAATAGTTATTGTTTTCCTGGCCATACAGAGTCTGCTGCCATATGCTCACAGTCAGAAATGGCATGAGGTACTACTCATAATGGCTTTTATTTATGATACTTTCTGGGATTCAAGGTTCTGGCTATGATGGCTCAGCAGGTTTCCACAGCTCAGCTGCGACTAGACCTAATTCTGATTCATTCAGAGTGTTCCTGCAGTCAAGAGCAGTATCAAATAGAAAAGACACTGCTGATAAATTGCAGATAGAAAAATATAAAATCAATATAACAATTATAGCTGATCCAATCAGAAATAAGAAGAGAAATTAAGAGAAGTTCAAAAAAGAACAAGGGAATAAAATCCACTGCGATTAGTACTAAGTGTGTAGCGCTTATCACAAAAGAGTCAGATACTTAGATATTATGCAGTAGGACAAAAGAATGCAGAAAAAATGCTGCTGGGGAAGAAGCTATTTACACTTAAGGCTAAGTGTCTTGCAGGGGCAGGAGTAGTTTACAAAAGTATTACCTATGGCATCACATTCAGCCCTGTCTTGCACCTCCTTTCCCTTCTCCGCTTTTGCTCCTGTGTTTTTTCCAGTCAATTACCAGCTCAGTAGTCAAAAAGGTATAGACTACAAGAGGTTTCGCTCTTCCCAAATGCAGTGTCTGCTGCATGCTTGCTAGGTTACAGAATGCAGAGCAATCCATTCAGTGCTGTGTTTGAATGGACATCAGCCCTTACTAACTTTCACCATCTCTCCATGTGGCAAAGGAGTATTTGTTGTTTCAGCCGAGGATTTAGCAGGTCCTATCTAGACTTACTGTTACTTTGCAGGAGGAACTGCAGCCTCTCAAGAGTTATAGCTAGGGGAAAGGAGGAGTTCTGTCGCTCCATGTGGTGGCATCCCCATCAGCAGGACAAAGGCTGAGGGATAATGGGAGAAAATTTTGCTAAAGGAAAGTGCATGTTGCCTCTTGAATACTTTCTCAGCTCTTTTGAAAGATTTAAAAAAAAAAAACAAAAAAAACAACAACAACAACAAAAAACAAAACCAACTCTGTATTGGTAATATGTTTAGCATGATCTTACCTATGTTCAACTATTTTTGGCTGTATAGTTGTGTTTAGTCGAATAATTGTTTATTTGGGGGAGGACAATTCACAGCTCACCAGCAGCAACTTGCTCAGAAGCCCTGTGAGCTTGCTTGGATCTATAGGAAATTAGAAGTTAACAGTTCCCAAAAATATGCTGTCAACATCTCAGCCCATGTTCTGCCCCTTCTCTTCCTTAGTGTGGCTGGTTCCTGTCTGTCAGAAGGAAGAATTAGTCCCTGGCCAGCACTACCCTGAGGCCTTTTGGGAAAATCACAGGTTATTTCTGGGCTGAACCCCAAATGTCCACGGTTTGTAATGAACTACTGTTTAGTTCCCTAGGTGCCTTTACCTGAGGAGGTGAAGCCATGATGTGTGTTTCACTCAGAGCAGCTAAACTCAAATAGCATTAGTGTTATCTTAGCATTCAGGTGGCCTACTCCAGCCTAAATGAAAACACTAAGTGTTTGATGTGTTCTCCATCACTGCAGGACTCGGATCCAGGGGAAGTCATGGATCTAGTGGAAGTCACAGTATCTTACTTGCTCACTACGTCAGATATGCATAAACTGAGATCCAGATGCCCACTTTGGCTGTAGCTTGACTCAATGCTGGGGCAAGACCTGGGTGTGCAATATCCCTTCCCCACAGTGACTTCCAAGGAAGGGAAAAAAAACCCCTAAGTACAAGTGCAGGAAGGGAGTCGTGGTGCACTCTACAGGTCCAGAAGATCTCCCCACAGGTTGGGGGTGGCAGTTGACAGCCCTTGGCTATCAGAGACTGACCATCAATACTGTGAGTGTCCGTTTGGGAGAGGGGGTAAACTGGAAGTAAGTCCTCACTTCCATCCTCAAGTAGACATTTGAGCAGAAGTAGGAAGCAGGTAGATATTCATCCGTTCTTTTCTCACTCACATGTGTAAAGCAGATGGTTTGGTATTGACAGTTTTTCCTGCTGTCACCCTTGAAGCTGCAGGGTAATTAATAACCAGGATCTCAGTTTGACTCCTCGTCTACTGTGGTACTTGCTTAAGTAATAAGTTGTTGCTTCCTTGGAGCTTGCAACAAGCCCAGAATTTAGCAATTGCTCTTGAAAGGTGAAATTCTGCATCTTTTCAGTGGACACTTGAATTTAGCTGAGCTCAACCTGACATGGCACGTCACTGCAATCCAATCACGATAGCCAAGAACGATTTTTGCCTGTGTTGCCTGCCATGAAAAGTAAAATTTGACAAGTCACAGGAGCTTCATTCCATAAATTCATCACTGAATTTGTGGGTGACCTGAAGTGATGGAAACAAACTAGAAATGTTTATGGGCGTCTGGAATCTTGCATGATCGACTGTGATCTGCAGAGTCATTGCTTCACCTGCAGTAAACGTCCTGTTCCCAATATCGACAGCCAAGTGCAGTTGAATGCCGTTTGTGGAAGGGAAGAAAAAAAAAAAATCTTCTGTAGGATGCATGCAGAGGTTTTTGCTCATCTCTGAGGAAATGTCACAGCTTTTTTTTTCCCAGGGTGCTGCAAAAAGGCTTATACCCCCAGATTTCAAGAGCAGAACTAAGTCTCATGGGGGCTTGCAATTTTATTGCCACATAACTCATATTGTGGGATCTCCTGCCAGAGTCAATCTACCAACACAAACAATAAGTTTATCAAATGTAGTGTGTGTTTTGCTGCTGCTTGAAAATAGTTGAAATAAAGGATAGCGTTATTAGCTCTCTCTTTTGCTAGTAAAGTGGAGAAAAAAGTGACTATCTAAAGCTCTAGTAGTTCATAGTTGGTACCCAAATTCACAGAACTAGCTGACAAAGACTGTGGACTAGGTTCCTTCTCACACGAAGGCAGCAGGTGCCATTTCCACGGAGACACCTCTCCT
This sequence comes from Fregata magnificens, assembly GCA_013389945.1. NCBI lineage: Eukaryota > Metazoa > Chordata > Aves > Suliformes > Fregatidae > Fregata > Fregata magnificens. The sequence goes on from WAAD01035203.1 coordinate 23,681, forward strand.
TGAATTTTGGATGAGTGAAGCAACAGATTCCTCTTCACCCACCTCTAGGTGTCAGCTCCTCCAAGAGGGAAGAGGCAGAAAAGCAGCTGTAGGACCACCCCAGATCCTTTACCTTGGCTCCCAGCGCTTGCCAGGCGCAGAGAAAGGAAAGCCAGGTGCTCCCCCTTCACTCCAGGCAAACCTGGCTGGCAGGGCTGCCTTCAGACAAGAGCTGTGCCTGGACTCCCCCGTGACTAGAGTGCTTTTTTTTTTTTTTTTTTTGTCCCACACTGTGGGCCGTGGTGTAAAAGTTTTACCCTGGGCTCAATCTGCATACTTCAAACATCCAATATCCCCACTGCTTTGCTGGGGAGGATTATACATTTTTCACAAAGTGAGCAAGTATGCTTTCAGAGAAAAAAATATTTCCATGGCTACAGATCTTTCTCATGCAGTAGAATGGCTTAAGCAACTCAGCTAGCAGAGAGCTAATAAAATGAGAGGAAGTAATTAGATGAAAGGGTGGCTGGGTGTTTGATGTCAGATTTCTATTTTCCACCTGAGACCCTTGGGAACTGTCTCAGGTGGCCAGGGATGCTGTCAAAGTTTGTATTTTGCATGAAGATTACACGCTATTTTTGGTCCTGTAGGGTTTTGCTGCTGCATTGTGCACAGAAGTGGTCCTTGTGCAGTTTTATAATTGCAGTTCATCCGTATGCTGTTGTGCATTCAGATCTCACATGTACAAAATCATACCTGTTATGCAAACAGTGTTTTACTTACATTGCTGGTATGGATATGAAACCATAAAATTGTAGAGGATCTGAGTGCTAAATACCAAAAGACATTTATCTCCTTGTGCAATACTTTTGTGATGTGAAGTACTGGAATTAAGATCTCCCTGGTGTTTACGGAAGATGATGGTGCAGGGAATATCTGGCAGATAGTTTTTTGCCTGTAGGGTGCATCCTCTTGATGCCCAGACTTCCATATTTTCTCTGAGATTTTCTGAGATATGGATCATGAGAGTGATGTAAAATTTCCTCTTCTCTACCTAAGCTAAAATGTAGATTATTAATAGGTTAAGTATAGCAGTTCAAAGGACTATGAGACTTTAAGTGGGCTCTGATTTTTTTTTTTTTAAAGTGCCAAATTCTTGTGTTTCTTGGTTTATCTTTAATCATATACGTAGCTGCATGGACTCTGTGAGTAGGAGGAAGCACTCAGGATTTCTGTTCATCCTCAAAACCCTGTCATATTTTAAAATACCTCTGATAATTTCCCTTAGAATTCTAAGCGCGTCCAGTTTTAAAATAAAATCCTGCTGTTGCAATGAACCTAGGACAAGTCTCCACTTAATGAGGTGAAGGCATTTCTTAAAGATTGGACACTAGTGACACATATTTGTAACTTTACAAATATCTGGCAGGCTAGAAAGAAATTCTGTGTTAATTGAAGGACAGCTTCAGTAAAGATAAAATGAAAGAATACTTCTAATGATGTATATATGAACCAGAACAGATGGTAAAGACATTTCACCAACATCCTCTAAATACCAGTAAGTAAATGTGACAATATTAATTTGGGTGAAAGGACATGATTAGTACCCTTTGACTTTTTTGTAACAGCTGACTCTAATGTATCCTATTTATATGACTGTGAAGAGCTTCCAGTCATATTGTAATGATTTCTAAGGGCCAATTTGAAAAAGATTGCGCTATGAGTCTCAAGTTGACAAGCTCACATCCTCTCCTTGATGTGAAGTGCTAAGTTCATGAAGATGTCAACGTTTTGCCTTGCCAAGTCTCCCAGCTGGAGAGTAATACTGCACGATAGTCAGGAGACTTCAGATCCAATGTTATCAGTTCAAGAATTGCAGGGCTTCACAAGGAAAACTATGGCACAAGCAAGTAATTTTTGGATAAGTTACTTTCAAAGGCATTATTGGAATTGATTTCACATTGAGATGCATTGCTGGGCAGATGTACGATATTCACACTTGCTCTTTCCAGTCAAATAACATTCCTGGTAACATTCAGTGGAAGCTTTGCCTGGGTTGGTAAAAAATCATGAACTCAAGGCAACTTCAGGCTGTTTCAGGAGATGTGCGTACATTAGCACATATGAATAATATACCTATCCACACCTCAGTACTAACGTTCTCCTGGTTTTCTTACAATATTAGTCTTAGCTGTGATCAGCAGGGATTATCTGAATTGGAGCCTCCTTGATTAAAATGAGTGAAGAAAGACAGGCCAAGCACTGACATACTTCAAAAGCTCTTGCCACCTGGTCTGAAAATGCCTCCTCTCTTCTCAGTCTGAATAAAACAGTCTGAGCCAGGGCACATTGTCAAGTCAAGGCACATCCTTCCCCCCACTGATAGCCCCTGAAAGGAAGTGACAACTGAAAGGGTATGGAGCTGATGTGATTGGGTTTAGTTGTGACAGGATATCTTTAATTTCTGTGGTCACTTTTGAGATGCGTTCTGAAGTTGTGTTGAGAGTGCCTATCCATCTGGATAGAAGCCCTTGCCCTCTTAATAGCACCTCTATACATCTAATGAATCAGTCAATCAATGCCAGCTTAAAGAGCTGTGCTTCTGAATGCTAGCCATTTTTTTTTGCTGTCACAGTGGTTTTTTTCTATATAAAATTGTTGCCCGTGTTTTAATTTGTACTTGCTAAAATACATATTCTTTTGAAGTGCATACCTTACAATAGATAGCTTGAAAGCTGCCACCAGGCTTAACTCTCAGTGAGATGCTGCCTGCTAAGTGGAGGCAATTGACCAGCTTGTCAATGCCAAACTAACAGGGCAATGCCCCTTCTTTTCTATACCTGCAAATGTAGGTAATTTAAGTCCTGAGTGAGACTCTTGCCTCCCTTTGGCGGTGGCCATAAAATGTTTGAGCTGTTCCATGTCATATTCACCATGTCCAGAAAAGAGGCTTTGACTACCGCAGTGTAGTTGTATCTCATCCCTTATCCAAAAGAGAACATATTGGTGGCTTCTTCCGTGCTAATTAGGCCAACATGAGTCATCCTCAGATCTCCCAGGGTGACCGTTTCAAAGGCAGTGCTAGCCTGTGGTCCAAAGGCTCTTGCCTCTCAATGAGAGCGAAGGAGAGAGCCCAGCACCCACCGACATCCTGGTGCTCCTTGTGAGAACTCATTAAAAACCTTCTACCCAGCTCCCAGTCCTATCTGTTGGGACTCTGAAGGAGCAATATGTGGATTCTTCTGGTCAGGCAGTGTCCTGTGAGCCAACGAATACTCTCTTACTCTTCTCTTGAATTCTCACGTTTCAGCTTCTTGTTCTCCCAGGTGCATCCAGCACAAACCAGCTGTTCCACTTAAGTGGCTCTTGGAAATCACACTACCTGATTGCCCTTCTTCTTGAGTATATGCATCTTCGCAATGTGTCTGGGAGCTGAAGAAGTGCTAATCCCACCACAAGGGTCTAAATCATGACATTCGGGGCTTCAGTGCCTAAAGAATTGGTGTCCACAGTCAGTGGCAGTACTCCTTGTGTATTGGAAAGGCATTCGATCAGTAAGAGGTCCTTATGCTAAAATTGTGGGTTAACTAAGAATACCAAACCACTTGAGCAGTTGGCTGAGGACTTTGCTGGTTACCTTGTAGCTCTGAGATGCCTGGGGCATTCAAATGTAAAGCTTTATGTTTGTGCTTTAACCAAGACACCATCCAGCCTCTTCTGGATATAGCAAGGAACTTATTCTGGTTAAGGCCTTTGAGTGCTTCTGTAGTGGGAGTATCTATTCTTAACTTTGGTAATGCACCATGAGACTTCCTTTCATAAGCTTTTCCCCTCTCTCTGGTCCAGTCTGTCTTCTGTGCAGCTTCTGGACTTTTGCTGGAGCACAGAAAGTGGATAATATATGATCTTTGACACAACTCCAGTAACACATTGAAGATTTTTGTCTAATTTGCTGGAGAGGTGTTAAAAACAGGAATAAGTGTGAAGCAATTAAGCAAAATGCATGATTACTTGTCCTCACACAGACCTTGAATTAAAATACTGAACATTATTTCACTTGAATGTGTTTCCCTCAGTTTATTTGTTAAACACTCCATGAGAATAAATTTGATAAGCTCTACTTGGGGTTGTTGAGTTATGAAAATGGAAGTTTCATTGCTGTCCTGGTCCCAGAAGACAGTATGTTTATTACCTTTCTAGTTCAGATTCTGGGCATAATATTATGTTTAAAACCATAGATCAAGCAGAAAGGCAATAGGTTTTATGTAAAGCATGCTACTTTTAAAAGATGTAGGAAGCTGAACTGCTTTTCTTCATATGGTTATGAAAGCCCATTAGAAAAATTGGAATGATTCCCTTTCTGTGCATTAAACCTTTGCTGCACCTTGTTATGCTACTTCATGCTAGAAGACACACATTTATGCTACCTATAAGTTTTCTAAACCATCTGCATTAAAGTAGTTATGCTAACCAACATATACAGTCTTGATCTTTATAGTCTTGTTATGAGCAGCACCTGGGGTGGCAGGGAGAGGCCTATTAGCTACCATGTAAGCAAGAATGATGAATGCTCTCCTCCCTGAAATCGCCCTGCAACACCACCACGGAGCCATTTGAGAGAGCACCAGATGAATACACACACGCTAAATCCATCTGCACCTTATGAGGCATTGACTTCCAAATGGAAACCGGTTTTAACATGAGCAAAGGCTAATCTGCAACTTACATACTTGGGAAAATCAATCAATAAACATGCCTGTGACAATGGGATTTTTGACAAGAAGCACTGCAAAATCTTATTTACCTCCTCTGCACAGCCAGCAAATATACACCAGGGAAGCTGTTACTTTTGATGTAGACAAATAATGCTCAAATGACTGGTGCAGGCATTGGCTACAGACGATAAAAAGGAAAGCTGGATTAGCTAAAAATAGTTGTATTAAAAATCAGTGTATTTTCTTCCTCGAGGAGGGCGGGGAAAAAACCTAACTCTAATCTTGGACTAGAAGACTACAGGTAGAAAAGTTCAGGTCTTGCCCTTCTCATTTTTGAAAGACACTTTTCTAGTTCAAAGGGGCTTTGGTTTAGCTTCAGGGGAAATATCAAGGATTATAATTGGAAGACTTTTCTAGGTTTTCCTAGCTGGATTTCAGAAATACGGTATGTACTTAACAAAACCACACACATAAAAAAAGAACAGAGCAACTTTGAAATAAACCTTTCATTCCTCCTGCTGCCATGCAGTCTATACTGTCACCCTGCATTTTCCCTGAGAGGGAGGAGTATGGAACGAGGGATGAAAGGTGTTGGGGAAAAAAGGAGAAGTGCAAGATTAAAAATAAATCAAAAAAGGGAAGGCATATTGAGAGAGGTGGATTTATGCCAGTTCCTAAATTTTCCTCTTAAATGGATACATCTGGAAAGATTTGTCTGTATGTAAGGGATATTTCAGCAATTAATTGCAACACAGTTGATTAGAAATGTTGGTGGAGATCGTAACAGGGTGGATACCAGGAAAAGCTAATTTTAACTATCTGCCTATCTGTGCTTTGCTCTGACCCTCCCCTCACTGAAAGCCATGGGAAATGAAATGCTGGCCCTACTGAAGTCAAGGGAGCGGTGTGGCTGACTTCGGCGGGGTTGTGGTAGGATTTCACCCTGGGAAATATAGTTTTGACATTAATGACTGTCTAAACATTTGTGCCTATGTTTTCAGTTTGAGGTGGGGGGCTGCTGCCTTGTGTTGCCTTTTTCTTAAGCAAATAGTATCTTTTCCTGCTCTTGCCTTTTCTTGGTGCGTGCTTTGTGTTGCACGTGTTCTGATTAAGTATAGTCTTCTGGGTACAGGGGCATTAAATATTGAGGAGGAAACATTTCAGCAATTATGTAGTTAAGGTATATTAAAACTATAAAGAACATGCCTTCTTTATGTAACTCCCTAGGCCAGAAGCTCTTGTTTTGAAAGCAAACTAAGCATTTTAAACAAATGGTTTACCTTGCAGAAAATTAACCGCTTTGCAATTATTACATATTTAGAATAAGAAATGTTTGTGTTTATATATTTTAAGAGCTCTAACCCAGAAGAGTTTTGCTATTTTTCTAAACTATTTCTGGATTGCAACGTAATTGAAGACACATGAGTCACTTTAGTCTTTTAATAATGCCTGGAAAGGTTGATAACTGCTACAAACTATCAGCCAGCACCAGTTATTCACACTTTACTAGTCACTAGGAAATTTTTTTTTTCTTGAATATGTTTTTATCATGTCTACTGTTTGTGGTTAGAAAACAACTTTGCGTGATCTAAAGCTTACGGCAGTTCTGAGCCCTCAGGATCGAGGGGAGTGATTGGCCAGTCCTTTCAGCTGGTTAACTGTGAAGGACGCAGCAGCCAGCACTCTCAAGTGTTTCACAGCTGGTCATTGCTGTGAAAACACCTAGCTCATGTGGTATTCCTTCCACTGAAAAAATGGATTTGCCTTTTAACATTTTAATGATAAAAATCTTAATTTGGGGGTTGAAGCCTGGATCACCTGACAGTTTGACTCCAACTTTATGTTCTTCTGTGGGACCACTTAGTGTCAAAGGCTGGTGTAACGTTGGGATCTTGTCGTTCAACAGTTTTGGTGATGACATCCAGAAGCAAGCAACTTTTGTGTTTGAGAAGCAGTTCGTCCAACGATTAAAAAGGCTAGTGGGAGTTGGGGCTTGTGGTTTTATTCCTTGCTCTACCACTGATTTGTTGTTTGCTTAAGATGCAGAGTGCCTTGTTGACAAGGCTCATGATGTTTGATGTTTTATTCTGAAAGTGCCAATTCCCAGAGTCACTTTACAGGGTATTTCAGCTTGCCATTGTTAAGGAGAGGAGAAGAAAGAAAAAAGCCAGTTTCTATCCAACTTGCTGAGAAGAGTTAGGAAAAGTAACTTATGAAAATATTTTTTTTAAAGGTTGTTTAAGAATATCAAAGTAATTGTTTCTAGGGCCAAAACCAATACTGGATCCAAACGTGACTACTGCATGCTGTCAAAATCTGGATTCTGGTTTACGCTCAGATCTTTCTGTACTAACTAAATCCAAACCAGTGTTTGGTTTTATCTTCCTCCGCTTTAGGAAGTGTTCTCTTACAGACTCTTGGCAATATTCTGAATATTAAAGCTTTAGTCATGATAGCAGTCTTCCTGTTGACAATGCTGACGTTCCTCAGAGAAAACTTATTTCTAGATGTTACCTTCATTCTCCTTTTCCTTTCTTTTGAGACTTGAAAACTTTCATTGATTCATCCAAGACCATGGAGAAAGATCTCAGGGTCAGCCTGTGCTACCAGTTTCCCAGTGAGAACTACAAGAAATCAGTCTTTCTGTTCTCCAGATTACAACACGCAAAGGTCACCTGCATGGTGTGACCAGTGCCTATAACTATGGGGCTCTGGTTTGGAGGGAAAACCCAATAGGAACTGGTGGACACAAAAATGTAAAAATAATGGAAGGACACTTTTTAATACAATTATACTGGAAATAATTATGGGGCTGTGACCCACCACTGGCTGCTGTACTGTATACACCTTCCAGGAACAAGTAGCCAACGACCACAGTGGTTTTTCTTCTCTTCTGGTTTTTCTGGCCTAAAACCTTTCTCTTGTATGCTTGTTCTAAACTGGTAGTAAAGCCTGGAGTGAAATCTGAGACTGTGACTGCTTGCTCTTTACGCTCATCACTATCATATCAGAAATGGCTGACGAGCGGAGAATGATGTACAAGTGCTCTCTAATTCATGTGCCACGTAACTGTTGGCATTGTGGTTATCTCATGTTGTCTGTAACACAAGAAACGGCCCATTAGGAAATAATGTATCATAAATCTAGGTAGAAGTTATATAGTTAGAGGTTATAAGATGTAAAAAAAGCAAAACAAAAAAACCCAAACAAAACAAACAAAAAAGCCCCCAAAACCCACCAGCTGTTCATCTACATGTGTCTTTCTAGCAATGACCAATGCTTAGCTCTGGTTTTCTCCCAGAAGAACATCCCGAATCCTGAATTACATTCGACCTTTACATCAGTAAGTGGTGGCCATGGGAAAGGGGGCTGCTTCCACCCCACAACAGCAAGAAAAATGCACCCCTGTGGGAGAGGCAGCTTTAAATCCCCCTTGGACTGAGGAGGGGACCAAGCTGAAGTACCCACAAGACGTACTTTAGCCATTTGGCACAGCCTGGGATGGAGGCAATGTTTTCCTTGCAGCTGGTTGTGTATTTGAAGAAAACTGATAGGTGTATTTTTTTGCAAAGCCAAAGAGAACAGGCATGCAGCAAGCTTGGCAGTTCCTGGGCTTCAGGGGACGGGGGCAGGGCACCTCTTATTTCATGAAGCCCTGCAAAACTAAGAGTTAAAGCTGAGCTGCTTGGCTCATTTCCATTCTGAGGTTTTTCTGGGTATGTGCCTGGAGACACCGAATGCAAAACGTAGTTACCTATGGTCTTCAATATTTACAGGTTTATGCAGGAGCTGGTGAGGGTTCAGGCTATCCTCAAAATTATCATATTGGTGAAGAAGTTAGGTGGAATCTGACACATTATTTTTAGCCGTTGTCATCGATTATGCTGCAGAGCCTGATTCTTATTCACATTCCACCCCTCCATCTTCCAGGTAAATGCAGGCTATCTGTAGGGCTGTGCAAAGAGATCTCCACTGGCTCTTCAAGTTCAGATCATCATTATAGATATGTCTGAGTCCAACTCTCTCAGTTATTCCTCATCTTTGCAAGAGGAGGTAGGGAAGCTCGGAGATGGGGAGTGCGTTTTATAGAATTAAGGGGAACAAAAGGGCAGCTTTGATATCATGGCTTTTGACAAGGAGAGGAACTAAAGAGAATTACGGTGACCTGAAGTTGCCAAACAGTCTGCTTTAACTCAGACTTTGTTTGACAGGCTGGGAGGAAAAAAAAATATCAATATTCTATTCTAGATGGCAAATATTACATGGTTTTGTCTTATCCATTATTTCTAAGGCATGAAATCAGCATCTGATAGTGCAACCTTTGTCTTGAAATCAGAATTTTTGCAGGAAAGTTCATGTCTTGTGAAGAAAAGAGGGAAAATGTAATTTCCCTTCTAGCTTCCTATTATTGGTCTCCCCTCCTTCCCTTCCAGGACCTGAAAGATTCCACTCCTGCAGGAATCACTTTCACTGCTTCACTTAATTTGCCTGGTGATTGTAATCTTCTCTGACTTTTTCCATAATCATTCTATTGGAGAGGATGCCTCTTTACCCTCCCAGGACTTTACTGGGGAAGGAAGGAGGGAGGAACAGCAAAGGTTGAGCTGACTTCAGGACTGACGTGATCTTGCAGTTGACAGTGGGAGGCTTTTTTCCTCCTCTGCAATAACATTTGCTGCTATTGGAACTGTCAGTAAAGTGGGAAAAAGCAATTAATATTTTTGCCTCTGTCTTTCACAAAATCCTTACTTTTCTGCAAGCAAAGCTCTTGAAAGAAATCATAGTTCACCTTGAGGAATGATAAGAGAGAAAAGAACTGTAAGAACTTTCTATGTGTCCTTTGCTTATTAGCAATGACAGACTGTGGAGGAAAGATATCCCCCAGCACAAGTTTTGTAAATACAATTGCAATAAAATCTAATTTCAGGACAAGTAAAAATCAGAGAAGGAAGCTAATTGGACATTTCTTTCAAAAGCTACTTTATCTTCAACTTTACGTCTTAACGAGTTCAGTCAAAAATTTTGGCAGCCTGAAATTGTAACACAGGGAACAATTATTATACTTTGTGTCAATTAGGTGGAATGCTTTTTAACTAAACGTACCTGCCCCTTTTGCAGATTTTGCTTAGGAAGGTGGAAATCTGCCCCTGTGAGTGACTCGCCACAGTCCCATTACCAGTACATTTATTCTGTTATGTGCATCACTGACGTGACCTGAGCCAAAAGGGAAGCAGCAGGAAGCCATGACCTCTGCTCTGAGCAGTCAGATCAAATCAGGCGGTTTGATTTTCACAAGGTGATGAGCTGCTTTGGCTCCCGTTGGAGTCCCGAGTTGCCTTTCTCTAGGGCATTAGGTGTCCCAGTAGACAGGAGGCTGCTGCCCTCAGCAAACCCGCTCGTTGTGCGTCCTGGGAATGGACATTTCTCCAAGTACCTGCTAGTCCTGAGTCTCCAATTGGAGCTGGTATTGCATTTGGGTGATCCTGGCATCTCCCAGAACCTGGAGCAAATCATTCCTTATGTGCAATACAAGACAGATAACATATAAATTACCAGAGACCATAACGAGCATACAACAAAAAATAGCCTCTGCCCTGGAGACTGTGTAATACAAAGACTTCCATTTGCAGTCTGACTGTCTGTGTGGGACTCTTACTATCAGCGTAGTGCCTCTCCCACTCCACTATTCAGAAGTATGAGTTGCCCAGCTATACCCTCTTGTAGTCCATAGGAATTATGTATCTAAATACCTCTGAGGTGAAAAGCTTTTAGAAAGTTACCAAGCTATTTGCGGGGGTTTGTTTTTAATTTTCCTCTGCAATGGAATTGCCAAGGGTAAAACTCACACTGATGTAACCAGAATTAGGGCTTCATTCTTGTTCTTTAAAACCTCAATCTCTACTGCATTACATCTACTTTAAATTTGAAATATTTTTCAATGTAAATAATTTAAGAACATAAAGGGCAGTGCCTGGAAAGCCAAGTCATGTTCGTGATCCCATTTTCCTAAGCATTAAGTAGGTACCAATGAAAATCAACCCCTCCTTGGGTTGTGTAGGTGCTCAGTAAGATTCTCTGAACTGCTTTTATTACAGATGATGCACAACACCTGATTCATTTACAAGGGTGTTAACATTTCTATGTAAATTTCTTTGAAATGAGAGTGTGCCTTAAAAATATCTTAAGTCTTTGGGACCGTTCGTAAGCAGCAAATGTCTTTGAGATGGAAATATTTCCTTTCTCAGTGAAAGGCCAGCTGTGCCTATAAAGTCTGCGCGTGGGATGGATAATGGTGCTTAAAAGCTTCAGCAGAGCGTTAATAAAGGGGAAGAATTTTCTGTGGCTCGCTTGGTTTTGTACAGTATCTGTAACCACATCCAGCCTGTGCAAACACCAGCCTTAGTAATGAATCTTCAGTCATACCAGGGAAGAATGGACAGGGCGACAAGGTTCAGAGGAGCCAGAGGTTTTATATTCTATTCCCAGCCCTTCCTCAACCATCAGCTTTCTTCCTCTCACCTAATTCTGGCTACTTCTATAAGTAGAAGTGGGGAACACAGGATTCTCTGCAGCTTTCTCTGTAGCTGGATAAGACTGAAGTGTTCATCTGGGTGCCTCTTGGTGAGGAGGTGTTCAGTGGGCTCATGCCCTGATGTCAGGCTCAGTATGTGACCTAATGTATGCCTGCATCTGTACCACTGTCCAACACATCCAAAGAGCACCCTACCGTCCATGGCTATGTCTGCAGCAGCTTGTGCCTGGTGATTCTGGCAAGTAGAGAGCTCTCTGATTTCCCAGTGGGCTGCTTCTGGATAAAGCATGTGATCAACATAATTTATGAAAGAAAAACCAAGTGCTGAACATTTAAAGTTCCAGCTGAATCTAAAGGGAACAAAAAGGTTTCAGAGTGCATCTCTTAATGTCCGTTGGATGTGGTTTCTTTCATGCTAAATGGAGAGCTCATAGGGCCATATTTAAAAGTAAAGTTCAGTGAGGTCCTGGGGTGGAAAATTCTGTAGGAATTTGGAATCTCTGTAAGTCTTGGACCAGATAGTCTTATCTCTTCACGGACACAGGAGAGAGAAGAATCCTAGAGGTAGGTAGGTTTCTTCAGTTGTGAAGTTCCCCCTGGACTTGCTGGACCATGTCTCTGAAATAGCCTTCAGATAGAGTCTGTAGGAGATGAGGATTACAAAGTGCTTTCCAGGCTGGGGATCATATTTTACAGTAATTTTTTTTTTTTTTACCCCAGTAAATATTAATGTTTAGCTGAGTGACAGCTATAATTAAAATATTTTCCTCAAGAACACCTTTTTAAACAAACTGAAGGATTAATATAACATATTTTTCTAACAAGAATTGTTATGTTTTTCAACAAAGACAAAAAAATGATAATTATTTAAAAGCAGGAAAAGCTTTCTGAAAACCCAGTTGAATGTCTGTTGCTGAGAAATTCCTTGAAAATTTGTAGGGAATAGAGATATGACAAGGAATTGAGGAAAGCCAGCTTGCCTTTTTCACCTGCTTCTAATCAAGACTCTGATCAGGTTTTTCTCATCAGTTCCTCAGTCTCTGGAACTTGCGAATTTTGAAGAAGGAGAGTAGGGCTGCAGGAGGTTTTAATCTGTTTTGTGTTTTTGAATGATTACCAGTTTAACTATTCTTTGCGGTGCCTGCTATTTGTTTCATGCCCTTTGATTACAAACCTGCATCCAGGTGAAGCCGCTCACCCTGTCCTATCCCTGCAGCTTCCCCAGGGCTGGGGGTGTTGGGCGATGCAGCTCCCTTGGGGCACTGCTCAGCAGCGGGGTTTGGTGGGGCTCCTGTCCCTCCTCCCTGAGCCACCCAGATGAGCCGGTGCAGGAGGACGCTGCCCTGTGCCAGTGGTAAATGGAAGAGCCATATTGCTATGCACAAGGGCCAGGAGAAAGCATGGAAGGAATTGTAATTTGGAGGGGTTTGCTGGCAGCGCAGATTAGACCTCTGCTTGGAGCTGTGTCTAAGAAGTTGCTATCTAGTCTTTCCATTAGATAGCAAAGCTTTTGTATAATACCTGCTTTAATTGAATTATGGATCTCTTGCTTGCTGCACTCCCTGGTATAAAATCTGTGACCGTACTGGCATCACACACAAACGTTGAAAAAGGGTTGTTTTGCTCAATATTCTGTAGGATTTATTGTTATATATAGGAGTTTTATAAGTATAGCTCAAAAGAAGCTACTGACTTAATTGAATTTTTCTTGTCTAAGTAAGAAAGCTGAGGATGTCTCTGTATGAGTTGTGCAGAGTGGACATGAGTTGCGGATGCATTTTCTTCTACTTCCACATTGTGTAAATTTGAACCTGAGATCTTCTATACACAAGGTGAGAGCTTGCCTTATTTGTCACTACACAACTCAGTTCTGTCATTTTCACCACTAATGGGATTTTGTGATTGAGTGACCCTGTTAATACAGCAATATGTTGCCTACTATATCATCAGTAACAATGCTCCAAATAATAAAAGAGGGGGGAAATGCCGCCAAAAAAAAAATAGTGAAAAAAATTTTGCTAGTTTCTTTCTATTCTTTTCCAGGAAAAGAAAAAAGCCTCCATTATCTTCAAAAATTATATTACTTTAGAATCCTACTTAATGTGATGAAATAGTTAAAGCACTCCTCTTCCCTAGCACAATTTGACAAAATAGCTCTTTAAAGATCTTCTTGGGGGAAAAAGGGACATAAATATGGAGTGGATCCTTTCAACACAGCAAAGCCCATCATTAGACTGGGAGGATATTATGACACCAGTTACAAAGAGAAAAATCTCTGTGAATGGACTTTGTCATAAAATCGTGTTTTTTCGGATATTGGTTATCTCCTAATGTTATATAGCTCAGCACCTTTTACTATCTTAATGATAAATATTGTTCTTATTGAAGTAATACTAACTCTGACTATTTTATGTATGTAAAGCTGATATGCATAGTACATAGTTAGGAGTGACCTGATGACTTTATGAACTGAATAAATAAGGAAAGGGAGATAGGTATAGGGAAATGAAGTGACAACCGAGTCTCCCGAGTCCCTGTCCAGTGCTGCATTTACCAGCCCACACTGCCTCTTGATTTATGACTAAAATCTCCAAGGAAAGTTATATTGCTGCCTGTTGGAAGGGTGTATGAAATGAGGTTGGAATCACATTCATCGTAGCTCTGTGCCTGGCACAGTGAAGGAGGAACTGACAATCTGTGGATCTGGGCAGGATCATATAGGCAGAACTGCAAAGAGGGACCTGAAAATTCCTCTAATTATCGCTCTCTTGTAACAAGCCAAGAGCAACGTCTTCAGAAAGCCAACAGATTAATTCAAAGCCAACCTTTTCAGGAAAGGAGGTATTGTGGTTTAACCCGGCAGGCAGCTAAACACCACACAGCCATTCACTCACTCCCTGCCCCACAGTGGGATGGGGGAGAGAATCAGGAAAAAAAAAAAAAAAAAGTAAAAATCATGGGTTGAGATAAAGGCATTTTAATAGGACAGAAAAGGAAGGGAAAATAAAAATTACGATAAAAGAATATACAAAATAAGTGATGCACAATGCAATTGCTCACCACCCACCAACTGATGCCCAGCCAGTTCCCGAGCTGCGGTCGCCAACCCCTGCCCACCCCCCACCACTGGCCAACTCCCCCCAGCTTATATACTGAGCATGACGTCATATGGTATGGAGTATCCCTTTAGCCAGTTTGGGTCAGCTGTCCTGGCTGTGCCCCCTCCCAGCTTCTTGTGCACCTGGCAGAGCATGGGAAGCTGAAAAATCCTTGACTTAGTGTAAACACTACTTAGCAACAACTAAAACATCAGTGTGTTATCAACATTATTCTCATACTAAATCCAAAACACAGCACTATGCCGGCTACTAGGAAGAAAATTAACTCTATCCCAGCTGAAACCAGAACAGGAGGCAAGAGAGTTTATGGGATTAATGACCTGTGGGGGAATGCCAGTGTCAATGAGCAAGTCTCTACTGCTCAATGAAGCATCATGGTGACTTACTCAAGCTGGAGCTTTCTTCTGCTGAGCTGTCCCGATGACACGGTGTGATATCATGTCGAGGTGCTAGCTCTGATCAAAAAGCAGGATAGCTGCACTGATAGCTAGCAGAGCACTAGCAAAGATGTTGCTAGCGCAAGAGTCTGCACTGTGCTGCCTCCAGCACTGTGGACATGTCCACAGAAAATAAATTTGTCACCCACAAGGTAGTATTCTCTGCTGGATTCAAAACCCTGTAGAGTGCTAGAGCCTTTTTTTTTTTTTTTTTTTGCTCGTGGAGGCGTTGTGTATTTTATGAGACAAGAAGGTGATGTACTGAGGATTTATAAATTTCTGGGCATTTCCAAAAGTGAGCGAGTTCGAACATTTGAATCCTAGCTAAATTCCTGCCTGGTATGAAAATATCCTGCCCAGTTGGTTCACCTTGAATTTTCTTACTGGGTACAGTAGTTAGAGCAGTTTATACTTAGCAGCAATTCAAGGAAGGAAGAAGCATGAACAGTATTTATTACTGGACCATCTTTTACATATGCTTGGAATTTTTGTATAGGCATTCATAAGAAACTATAATCAGCTGATCAGTACCCACAAAGCTCCTAGACAACCATTAAAAATAATAGCTAAACAAGTAACGGTCAACCAGCTTTTGGTACATCCTTGTTAGATTATGTATTCATTGCCTGGAAGAGCAAACAGTCTATAAAGAGGCACTGGAGCATGTTACCTAGAGAGACTGTGGAGTTTCCATCCTTGGAGATGTTCAAAACCCGACAGCTCTGAGCTTTAGCCAGCCTTGCTCTGAGCAGGGGTGTGGAGTAGGTGATTTCCAGAGGTGGAAATTTCTCAAGCGTTCTGTGAGTCTGAGTATTCTTCAAGAATTCATCCTCCATGGAAAATGGCAGATTTGCATTAGGAAAAGAAAAATAACTCAACATATAGGCTTCCCTGGGCAAGCCCCAATCCAGTGAAATATGTTTAAATTTAGGCATGCAAGTTATGTAGCCCATAAAGCAGGCTTACCACTTAGCCTTTAAGTAAATGGGGTACTCTTGTGCTTGAATCTAACATCCTTAATTGCTTTGTTGCAACTCAAGAAAGAAAATAAGGACTCATTAATAGAAAACACACAAAATTTCCTCAGATTAAATATGTATATTAAGCATTGCTTGAGTATATTTTTAAGTAAGTCTCAGACTAAATTTATGCAGAAGCTACTATAACATTACTAATCTTTTGGGTTTTTATTAAAAAGAAAAGTGGGGAAGAAAAATCCAGTCAGCCTTTAGCTTTCAGTTTTCCTTGGCTTGGATTCCTGGGTTTCCATAAACAGGGTTTAAAAATCAGTCTTTACAGACTAAGTCTTAACTAAAATCTGGACTATATGGGGTTTTGTTGGGGGTAGTGGGGTGTATGTGGGAGGGTTGTTATTTCTTTTTTTTTTTTTTTAAATCAAAATAGTCCATGATAAACAACTTAGTTTGTCATCCATCGTTTGGGCCAAGGATTGGTGTCAAACGGGGTTGTTTAATACATGGGGCCTGCCAAGTGTGCATCTTTCTTAGCAGGCAGCTCTAATCCTTCATGGTCCACCGACTTTACCTTTATGAGTTCTTTTGATTGGTAATTGAGAGAATAAATCTTTGAAGAACTTACATAAATGCAAAAAAGAAACCCTATTAAGATTCAAGCAGTAAAATGCCTACTGGCATATTTTATATGGTACCTTTTCAGTCCTCTAACATTTAAGTTCATTTTGCTAGACAAAGATTTGAGACTGGCATCCAGTTATAGATTTCTGTTTTCTTATGCATTGTCACCTGCACCCTCTATATTTTAACTTTTAATACCAGCAGAGTAAGTGAACTGCTCTGAGAGCCAGATTGCTCTGAAGCACTTTGCAGTATTGAAGATGCAGAGCAGAATAAAGAATTCAGTGTATTAAGGTACTTTATCCTCCCTGTCCTTATTTAAGTTATACAGATGAGGTATTCTTTTTAGTAAATTTTAGGTCTTATATTAAGTATAGGATGAGTTAGTGGTGGACTAATAGCTCTCTTGCCAATGATGAAACAGAAGGAGTGAGCTCTCACTTGGGGTAGAGGAGGCAGCTCTGAGCAAGCCTTCTTATAAAGCAAGAAAGCAAACTGGGAGCACTTGCACCTGCTACCTAACTGCTAGGAGTTTATTAGCCCAATAATCATAAACTACCTTCTATTTATTCGCTTTCCAACTTTTCAGTCAAGTCACCACTAGATCCTGGGGGAAAAGTAACTCAACAAAGGGGAAAATGCAACTGAAAGCCCTAAAAGTTATCTTGACTGTTTTCAAAGATAAACGTTTCTCCGCAGTCTGTAGTGTACAGCTCAGCCCCTATAGGTTTGCATACTGGTGGGAAGAATTATTTCAACGTGGCTTGTTAACTTAAACGTAACCTCATACAGAAGACAGTAAAGACTTGACCTCAGTAAATTTGGAGACCTCTTGGCTTTGTGATGCTCTGGTTATCACTTTATAATTCCTCCTCTTACATGTGCCTGTTATAAGATGAACACAATCACATACAAATGGGGAAAAGTGAGACTTTTTAGTTAAATAATTTGAAGGCTTTCTCAAAACACTCTGGACCATTTGCACTGTTTATATATTTGTGTAACATTTATAAAAGCAGTACTGTAGCAATGTACCCATGATAGTGCACTAGTCAAAAGGCTGTGTCACAAGAGATACTACATAGGTAGACAAAAGTATAATTTCCCAACAGATACCTTGCTCATCCTGTGGGGTTGTGGCTGTAAAACTTGCACAAACTGCATATTGGTTTTGCAAAAAGACAAGTTCTGTTTATTCAAGCTAATTTACTCAGTGACTGTTCTCTAATATAGAAGGTTAGATACAACTACTATAGAAACAGCCATGTTTGTGCTGTACAATTCATCGTGCCCTGTCTTTCATATTGAATAGGTCATAACCTGTTTGTAGGGTAGGTGAAATATGAATAGCAGGCCTTATTTTTATCTGCTGACACTGTAGGTAGCATTAGACAATATTCAAATACAGCCCCTGTGGCAAGATTGTCATGTTCCAAGTCTAACCTCTTTTTTAAAAAAATTTTCAGAGCTGAAACTTAAAAGGGGAAATACTGTTCCTATTCCTGTGCACAAAAGTCCAGGCATGGATCAGGGGCAAGCTGTCATGATAAATACTTGAGTAATTGGATAAGGAATAGTTGATAGGAGTTCTGAAATTCTTTTGGCAAAAACCCATGATGACTTGGTAGAGCTCCTGTGTTCAGTGCTTTATAAATCAAAAGCCAGGAGAGGAAATTCCTGGCTTAAACAATTCATAGAGATCCATGATACCAAAACAAAGGTATCTTTCCATTGATACAGTCTGTGGAGAAGGGAAGACGTAGAAGTACTTTAATTTCTGTTTTTCATGGAATTTTATACCCATGAAGATGTCGAGTTGGTAGTCTCGAAGACCAGAAGTTTTTGTCTGGCCAAATACATCTTATGCAGCAGTAGTGCAGATTTTGCCATCCTGTCACATCAATGTCTGCTGCTCTGCACAAAGAAGGAGGTCATCAGGCGGTTTTTGTAGGATGTGACCTGGCTGTCACGCTGGTATGGCATGTCCTCTCTCATTGACAAAAGCTGCAGCCAGAAGGGCTTTGGTGAAATGGAATTGGCTTTAAGGAGAGGGTCATCCCAAATCCTAAATATTGCAAAAAGTTGCAAACACGTGATTTAAATAAGTCACAGGTTTGATTCAGTCCTCTGTGTCAGTAACTTTCACTCCAAATGATTGCCACATTTGGCTTATTTAAACTTTCCTATTTTTTCTCATGTTGGAGTCCTCTGCTGCTCCCTGTGTTATACTTCTTCCAAGAAATATCAGATGTTTGAGATCTTCCAGTAAGGAAAAATTACACAAGGTCTGAGGTATGTACTATCTGTAAACTGCTTTATCTGCCCACGCTGACAGCACTCATGAGATGACCCTCCTTCTTCCAGTGGCCTTAGCTCATCTCCAGTGCTTTGTGCTCAGAGAGCAGCTCTGAATCCAAAACTGACCCAGAACCCAGAGAGGGGCACACAGACCCTACTGAAAACCTTACACAATACAACGCTGCACTCTAGCATGTCATCAAAGCCTACTTCATTGTGTCCACACCAAGGATTTGGAGACAGTAAGGATACCATGAGATCACACTCGTCACAAAACTGTGGTGGTGTTCGTAAAGGGAGCTTTAGTGTGGCCTTGAAGACCTTTATGTCCAACTTCCCAATAGTCTATGACAATTGCAACAGGTATTTGCCTGAAGATCTTTTTGTAAAGCACTAGTTTTAGCTATATTTAACATCATAGTTAGATTTTTTTAAATAATTAGTATTATTATTTCACTTTGTTTAATCAGTTTCTCTGCCCTGATCTCATGTTCCCATCAACTTTCACTTTTTTCTTCCTCTCCAGCCTGAACTTTTTCCTGCTTTTCTGTCTCTACCATACGACTCCTTCTCTTTCCTATCATTTCTATTGCTCCTGGAAATGCTGCACAGCTTCATTATCTTTTTCTTCTCCATTAGACATAATGTACTGCCTTATTGTCTGCTGAGCTGAGCATTCCCACGTGCCGCTGTCTAGAAGTGACATGTGTGATTCGGGCGGGGGGAGGTGGGGGTGGGGGGGTGTTCCTTAATTTGTAGCAGCATTCCCTAACAGAGGCAGCTGTAATGGCTCTTCCATTTTGTATTCAATTTTTTTTTTAATAAGGGCAGTTATGCTGGCAAGCTTTGTTCTGCACAAAAATATATGCACAGTTAACACAGTATATTTCATATAAGTCTTCAGGTTGTCATTAGAGACATGACAGCTTCACAGGAGCTGTTCCCACTGTCTCTAACCAGGGAATGAAGAGAGCAGCAGCTTTTTAAGAAATTCCTTGCTACTGTAGGGGAATATTCCTAGGACTGCTATGTATTTAAAATGTATACATTTAGTATTATAAGTTAAATTATAGGTAAGTGCAGCAGCATCAGTACTGCATTCATTTCTGTGTATATCTAAGATAAGTGGGGGGCAGATATTGCCAGCTTTAGGTGCCTTTGCCATTTAAGGTGCAAGAGTAAAACTGGTCAGAGTAAACTCAAATCTTAATATTATTTCAGCCCACCCATTCTTAAGCCCTTAAATCCTACGATGTTGGCCAAGCTTGCCTTGTATCATGCTTAGAATTCAGTAATTTGGATGATTCTGGGATAGAAGGGAGGAAGAGACAGGTTAGGCTTTTCAGGTAGCTTGTGCCCCTACCCCACTCAAGAGGTGGTGATGGCTGGAGTGCAGCTCCCAATATTTAGCTGAGCAGAGATGTGGTTGACTATGAGGGCTGGAAATTCGGATTGGATATGCTCTTCTCTGCCTGCTGCACACAGTCTGCCACATATGCCCTACCTGCCCGCCAGCGTAATTCATCTCAGAATTAACACCCCGTCCCCCGTGACATACCGGGAGCATTTTGGGCACTGTGGCTTCAGGCACATGCACATTTGGACAGGTGTCACCGCAGCGATTATACTTGGGCAACATGTTGAGCTTTCTTTAATTTAATTTAATTTTTAATAGAGCTTGACATATTGCCAAAGCATAATCAATGTAGTGACATCTGCCTGAGCCCTGGCTCCACAGGTCCTGTCTAGCTCTAGGTCTTATTCCCAACCTTCATTTAACTAACTAATATGCATATTTAATGATGTGCACACAGTTTCTTGATCTTGGAATGCAGCATCATGTCTGGCTGGAACGATTTCAAGTTGTTATTGCCTTGTTTCTGTCTCAGGCACAGTCCAAGACTCTCTACTGCAACACGTTAACTTTCCTCTGGCCCTAGCCTCTGAGCAAAACCATTAATATTTTTATTTGCAAGTGTAAATGGAACATTTCTAGAAGAAATGAAATGTTTCTAGAAGAAATAAAATAACAAATTAAAGCTATCATATTCTATAACCTTCTCCATGTCAGGTACATATTTTCCCTTTCCTTTAAGATCACCAATTATGCTGCCTGGAAGGTGAGAATGGATTTTGTCGTCTTGTTAATGTTGGTTTTTTGTCTTTCATATTAAATCAGATATTAGGTCCCACAGATATATATTAAGTGTTGTGTGGAATTTTCCAGGCCCCTTTTTCCCCCGTCCCCTGATAATTGCTACAACAGCTGAGTCTACGGGAACAATTTCACTGAAGTGCGTTTAATAATACTAACAGACACTGCCTGCTTGGTTTGCTGACAATTTTTTTTATTCTTTAATAATGATTTCTTTTCATTTAACACCTTAATGAAAACTAATGTAGGAGATAAAACTTTAAATTGGAGTAAAAGTGCTCCCATACTATAATTGGCATTGACCTACCAATTAATTGTAATAAGAATTAAAATTTTATGTATTTTTAATTGTACATTTAATAAGTGAAGAATGTAGCTTGTCTGTTAAATATACAAGGATTTGTTTAGTTATTGGATTAAGTCCTTAATTTTATGGAATTCAATTACCAGCATGGGGAGAGAGACCGTACTACAAAAAAAAATTACAAAGATTATTTCTTACCCATTTTCCGTTTAATAATGAAAACTTCAATCATAAAAATATTTGTCAGCTCAAAACTTTTAGTTATCCCCTTCTGTTAAAAGCATATGAAGGAATTATATACCTTCCAGGCAGCATGCATAGGTAAACTATTCTAATTCTCTCTGGCATTCAGCATATAAACCCATTGTACATAACTGAAAAGAGATCATTTTGATGGTCCTGATGGAGGCTGGACATGAGGTTTTAATAACGCTTGGTATCAGAAGCTCCATTTTTCTTTCTGGGGTATTCCCAAATCTCACTGGTAACTCATAAAAAGGAAATGCTACTGTGGTACAACAGTCAACCTTTGGACAAGAGACAGATTGTACACCCAGTTTGATGGTATCTGAACCGTGATCCTTTTCTAAAGGGAGAAGTCTGTTCTTACAGGTTTAGGAAAATCATTGCGATTGGCTTTGAGATGCACACCTGGAAACCCCTGTTCTCCCTCCTGCTGTTCTGGCAGCTGCAAGTGCCACATGTGCATAACACCTGGCTTCCTCTCTGGCTTGGAGCTTTGGACTTGGCTGATTGCCTTTCTTGTAGGACTCATGAGAGGCTGTGGCACCCTTGCTGCCACATGCTTTCATCACTCCGTGCTCCCAAAACACAGAAACAGGTTGCGTTGGACTGTATGATGGCAATATACTGTAGGAGGGAATGCAAGGAGCCAGCAAGCAGAAGTTTTTTAAAAGGAAGAAAAGTACCAAGTATGGTTAGGTGAGACGGTCCCCTTTTCAGCTTTGTGTTGTTTGCTGGTCTGCCTAGAGGAAAAAACAGCTGGTGGCTGTGCTTCCAATTAGCAATTCCCACAGCAAATTTTGACCTGACGTAAATAACATGGTATAGTGTGCAATCCATGTCAGGCAACTTCATTTGCTATTAGCAAATGGATACTAGGATACTGAGTGATGATTCATGATCAGGACACTGGGGGAAAACTCTGTCAAATGCAATATGGCAAGTCCCACTCTATTATGTAGGTAATGCTGCAAAAGTCTGAGGGAATGAAGTTGGCAAGTCTGGAGTACAAAACATCTGGAAAACCAGAGGGGAAACCTTTGCCGTGGTGAGGTCAGTAAGAGTTGTGCCATGGGTTTCCATGGGACTGGGGTTTCACTCTGATTTTTACAGGCAATAGATAGAAATAATAATAATAATCAGAGAACTCATCCACGGAAAAGGGAATTTGGCTTTTTCCTGGACCAGCAGACACATGTTGTAAGTGTCTCCTCTCCAAATCTGCACTTAGATGGGCCAAAGGAATCCTGCCAAAATGATGCTGTGAAAGCAAGCCAAACACAGCTCCAGCAAGGGCAACACGGTGCTGGTTCTGCCTAATGGATGCCTCTGCATATGACACTCAGATAGATGCACCAGAAGTGTGCCTGTGTGAGTTAAGGACTCACGGGTAAGTGTTTCTGTGGCACTGTGTGCTTTCCAAGGCCTCCTGGGTTAGTCCCATCAGCTGCGCTAAGCGCAGGATGGAAGTGGGTTTGCCATAAAAAGCTCTGTGAATCATGTTTGAAAATTTCAGTCTTTGGAGTAGATGCTGGGTTTCATGGAGATTGGAAACTGCCAAAAGGACCAGATTGGTTATGTCCAGAGAACCCAGGGGGTATAATGCCTAAGAGCAGTTGTAACCCCTCTAGGGACTACATCATTTCCAAGACATGTTGGAGCTTAGACATCTGCTGGATAATCTGTGCTTCTGGAAGGCTCCCTGGCTCT
Source organism: Fregata magnificens (assembly GCA_013389945.1). NCBI lineage: Eukaryota > Metazoa > Chordata > Aves > Suliformes > Fregatidae > Fregata > Fregata magnificens. Next base: position 46,768 of record WAAD01035203.1, read on the forward strand.
GCAGGGGTTATCTTCCACATCTCTCCCACTCTGCACCAAACCCAGTGCTGTGCTGATCCTCCTCCTAGCTTGAAATGCAATTACCAAGGTATGATGGAGCCATGCTACACATTGTTAGCATCATACTTACTGCCCTTTTGTTATCAGTGTCCTTTATGATTGTGCAACACTCTTTATCTCTTCCTTGAGCAGAGCCTCAGGACTCACAAGAACTGTTGTTCTTTGGCTGTGACCGAACCAAAAGGCAGGTCTGCTCCACAGTGCACGGTGCAGTCCTGCTATCCCTGTTGTTTAGGGGCGTACTGGAACACAGTCATCTCCTGCGCTTGGTGCTCACTTTCCCACACGGTGTATGGAAAGAGTATGCAATATACCCAGATCTGGACATTGGGAAATACTTCCAGACCAGTTTAAATGGACGCTGTTTCCTGATTTCTATCACACTCACTCTTGGTCTTGATTTCACCTGTATTCACAAGAAATAAAAGCCTCATCCAGTGACTAGCCTTCAAACTCTCCCTTTCCTGCCCATGGGTGCAGTCACCTTCAAGAGTGTTTAGTGGACTTCTGAGACACTCAAGGACCGTAATGTACTTAACCCTGCTGGAGTTAAGATGTGAGCGCTGAGTATTATTCATCCTTCCTAGCATCCGAGAGCTAATGACCCCACAGAAAAATATTGTTCCTTTTGCTTCTTGCAGCCTCCAGCTGCAGCTGGACAATTGTGCAGTGTCACTTTGAAATCTGGGGCCATTGACATTTAAACAGCCTCCAAAGTGTTACAGCCACAGCCTGAAAAGAGGAAGGGTGGGGGGACCCTCTGAAATCACTATGGTTTGGTAATCCTTACAATATTAAGCTGGATATTAAGACTGTTTTATCATAGGGTTTCTGCACTGCTACATTCAATCCCCTCAATAACAATAGATCCTTGTCATACTCTGCAGGATATTTTTATTATTTAGGTTGGGAGTTGTGCAATGACATCTATAAGGATTTAAAAGACAATTGGCAACTCAGCCAATAACTAGATATTATCTGGCAAGGTGGAAACAAAATATGCATGGGGCTTGAAATGAGGAAAAGGGTGGCAGTCTACACTCAGGATTTGCTTTCTGCAGATGGGTTTGCAATCTACCACTCTACCTTAGCCATTACAACGTTCACCTTGTTTTGGAAAAGAGGTGCTATCCCACCATTTATTTTTTTGGGTCTCCTTGTGCTGACTACATGATAGTAGAAAGATGGCAGGTGAGGCAGGAAGAAAACAGGTGGGTTTTTTTTTTTCTGTGACAAGACTTGTCTATAAAGAATCAGGAAAGGAGCACCTGATGGCTGCTGATGTATATGAATGTATAGTTAAAAAATACTTCTGTCGGATGTATTGTATTATACTATAAACTCATCTTCATCTCCTTGCTTATGTTCTTGAGAACAATGGCCTCACCTGTTTCTCACATCACCTTTCCTAGAGGTTTAAAAAGAAAAAGAAACTTCGAAAAGGCACCTTTATAACTTTTTTTTCCTCCACCATTAATTCCCATCTTGACCTTCTGCCACACATGGAGCGCTGTTCTCCCTCGCCCCTCCAATGTACAAATGAGGCTAGCTGGGCAAGTGGGAAATGGCCCTTGGCCCTGCCCCTGTGGGTGATTATATAAGGGAGATCTTGGAGCAGGTCTTCTCAGTGTGGTGGGAACTCCCGGGTGGTGCAGGAAGTCTGAGGTGGAGGTCTGAGCAGCTGGGGAGTGTGCTTTGGGGGGTCAGCAAGTGGGGTGAGGGCATCAGCTGGGCAGTGCCTGGAGCCTGGTGGCTTCCCCCATCACATCTGACCTTTGTGGTCCTGCAGACCCAGCCAAGCTGCCCTGCTCCGTGTTTCTTATTCACGTTCACCTCTCCCTCTCTGTTCTGCCCAAGACGAGTGAGGTTTTGCTCTGGTGTGTGGGCACAGGGCAGGTTTCAGGAGCATATTGCTGTGGCCAGTCCACCGGATGGTGAGACTGAGGTGGTCAAGGGATGCTTTCCTGCTGGGCATATTAAAAAAAAAAAAAGCCTGCATGTATTTTTCACAATGTGCCTTGCCTCTTCTCTGGCTGAAGCTCTGTATTCATTTTGAATTTAGGCTTCTGATCAAAATAACCATTGGCACCAAATTGCGTAATAGGTGAAATGTGCTTAACCCGTGGTTTATTTGGCAGCCATTTGCCTATGCAGTTTTATTTATAGTGTTTATTTCAAAGATTGATGGCAGCTGACAGGAGGTACTGAAACAATTGATAAAGGCGACTGACATTTTGTCAGCTGTCTGGGTGACAGGAATATATTGCTTGCATTTAAACTGTTTTGCGCAAATAAATCATCACTGATGCCAAAATTCACCTTTGGCCCTTTCCAACTGGTTCTTGAAAAGTGGCTGGGAAAGGTGTTTGCTTAAGCAGCGAGCAACTTGCTGTAAGGAGCAGATGCTTACCCTCAGTAAAATTTTTCTTAGCAATGCTATCTAAATATTTAAAACATTATTGAAATAGTTGGATTCTGTTCATGGCAAAGTTGAGGACAAAAGTATTATTCTCCTCTTTGAATGCTCTACAAAAAAATAACCACGTGGTGAATACCTGTGGGGCAGCTTTTAATATGGATGAGAAGGAAGGCTCTGTGGAGTGTAATTTAGTTATCCTTTTCTCTTTGAAAATGTGGTAACAGTCTTTGAAAGGACGGAAGTCTTGTACCTGCCAAGGCTTTCCACCTGTGTGATTCTCCAACTGACGCATACTCCAATCCCACAATGTTATGCAAGCAATAAATTTCATGAAGTTTGATGTCTTTGTTTCTTCACTGCACCTCTAAGTCAACGTAAACGCCTAAATGGCAAAGAGTTTCCATGTATAAATATTGCGTGGGCAAACTGCATAAGGGGCATGCCTTACGTGGGTGTGCCAAAACCGAGGCGGGGTGAGTTGCTTTGAATTACAGAGGGCCAGTACTACCCTTCAGAGAACTACCTTCTGCTGTTACAAATGTGCTGTCTGTAGGGCTCCTAATTGCCACCCTGTTTCCCAAAGGAGGCAGTGGTTGAGCTGAGGACAGGCATGACGGAACACTCCTCACCTGTCTCCGTACAGCTGTATGTCTCCATAAGATGCTGAGGACACAACTGAAAACGATGAGACATAGCCAAATCCTTTATCAAACCATTCAAATGAAGAATGGGGGAAGTCTTTTCCAAGACTTGATGATTTAGTTGCATGTGTTGGAGTTTTTTTGCACGATGAAAAGAACATCAGTGTTACTATAATTGCCTGTACATGCACTGACAGGGCCAGTGAACCCAGATGCTTTTCAGGTTGATATGTTGTTGAGCTATCTATCTTCCTCCCCTAGCATACTTTTCACTTCTTGGTAGTCTTCTTTCCATCTGAACCTGATGCTGTCATGTAACAATAAGAAGGCACCTCTCGGAAGCATAAATGCAGAAAGAGACGGAACCAGTTCTGTTCCTCAGGCTAGATTTTGGGTAGGCTGCACAAGGGTAGATGTAGTTGAAAGGTCATACCCAAACACAGTCTATATCTCTGCAGATTTTCACTAGGATGTACCCAAACAAACCCTTGGTGCTAATGGAGCAACAGCAATGAGTAACAGAAACAGGGACTGGGGGAGAAGAGAAAGTTCATCTTGAGCTTAAATATAGCTGGTCGGCTGTTTCCATTGCCTCTTTTATTGCAGAGCTGCATGGAATTATTTTAACAGTCTTGGAAATAAATTCATCCAAGATAATGAAGTTTTCTTAATTCATGCATAATAGGTCTGGGCACAAATGCCAATACATGTCTGCTTCTGCAGAATGTGTTTTAAGAATTTTTTTTTCTGTCTCTCTGAAACTCAACAGCTTTCCATGACTGGTATTTTTGCAGAGCTGCAGGATAAAGCCCCATCTGGGTCTTGCTGTGCACCAGCACATGGAGTGTATTTATTGAAAATGGCTTGGCATTTAGGCTTTTTCCATTGGCACTAATATGCACCATGTCAGGTTACCTCAGGCTGTGTTACATCATATGACTTGATGGGACTTGACATGACCTGAGATAGCACAATGTATGTGTCTTCTTACATCAGAGACTAACAGAAATACAGCTTAATAAGGAGTAATAATACACAAAACACAAGGACTTTATTGCTGCCTCTAATCAGAGGCAGGTAGCACGTGTTAGATTTCTGGCACACATTTAATTGTGAGTATTTTGCAGTAAACTCCCATCTTGCTATTTGTAGCCTTAGGTAACTATAGATCTGCTGCTAGGTCAAAGACCTCTTTTTATCATTCCCTTTTGCAAATGTATTGAGAATGTAATACTGTAATAGTTCAGGCATTTTGCCATCCTAAGTGATTCAGTTTATTATTCTGGCCCACAATGTTTTCATTTTCCCTTCCCTGATCTCTTATTTGTAGTATTAGAAAAAGTGTTGTATTTAGCATGGCTTTCAACTTCTATTTTCAAAGTTTCTCTTTGCGTCTCTAATGCTATCCTCTATCTGGTCTGCCATCTCCTTGTAATCCGCCCACTGTTCAATACTTAATTGAAAAGTTACTTAGGTATGGTTGAGTGACCTCTTTTGAAACTCTATCAGTAACTCCATTCTGATTTCTGTAGTTTAGTGAATGCTTGCATAAACATTGGTTTGAAAAGTGAACGTCTTAAAGAAAGCTATGCTGATGTCTGGCAGGGAAACTCTCCATTGCTTTTGTGGAAGAAAATACTACCAAGATGTAATTTCATAAAGGGCTTTTGGGGACAAAGGCAGGCAACTCTATAAATGAGGCAGGAATTAAGCAGGTTTTTGTCTCTGGGGATGAAGCTGCATTTGACGCTGAAGTCCTTCTTCGGATGGAGTTATCTATTAGTGTTACACGTTTTCACCACTACCAGGCACGCATCAGAGACTGGGGGGCATATAACAGGAAGGACTGGACATTAAATAGTCCAGATATTCTCAAGGTTGCTTGTGGAGCCAGCAAGATGAGAGTTGCAGCAACCCCCCTGAACGCCATACCAACTTGATTCAGCTGACTCTTGCAAAAAATAAAAATAGAAAATAATTTTGCTAAAGCAAGATAGTTTACACAAGGTCTGCTCCAGATCTGTTC
>WAAD01035203.1:61486-82122 GCA_013389945.1 Fregata magnificens
CCTGGGGGGTAGGATGGACCCAACACCTTGTGGACCTACTATCCTCAAGGTAAGAGCCACCCGTCCCTCTGAGAAGAAAGTAATCTAGGTGGTGTAAAAGGTGTGTGCATATAGCTAAAAGCGGTAAGGAGGGATAATCAGATAAGTAGCAGTAGCAAAGAATAAAACCAAATGAGCATCAGATGAGTAGTAGCAGAATGAAACTGATCTGTGCATTGATGCCCATGACCCTTTTATATTATTCCTGTCATTCCCACAAATACNCACTGGAGCAGAGGCTGGGATCTAGCAGCCCCTTAACATTGTTCTATAAATAATTGTCCGTGACCCAGGGAAAAATCCTGATTTACAGCAGTTTATACCCTGATGAAGGCAGTTTAGGGACACTTGCCCATAAGTGCTTAGAGGCTGAATCTGCTAACGGAAGTAAACAAGTGTCAATCATAAAGAATTCAGATCTTCAGTTGAACAAAACCATATGGAGTTCGAATAGTGGGAAAAAAGGTGAGATTACAGTGTTCACTATTCAATTTACAGTCTGGTTTTAATAGGCCAGTGTTGTCTTCATCCTTCTTACCTACCTGGAAGCAGCAAAGGTTGAAAACAGTAGAAGAAAGTTGTTGCAGAATTATTTCCATGGTGATATCTCCATTTTCCCCCCACCCTGGCTGAAAAGATATGGATGAGTGCTGCTACATTCTTCACCTCCTCCAAAGCAGGGAAATACTGGGGTCCTCTCTTGTCACAGGCTTCTGACTGACACAGTGCCCACTACTGCGGTGCCTGAGCCTTTCGGCAGTGTGTTGAGAGATGTCACTGATGCCTGTTACGTGTGCTTCTCCCTCTCCTCTTTTCTCGACTTGCCTGGGGTTTATTAGATTTCTGTATGGTATACATATGTCCAATTAATTAAAGACAGGTGGAAGTATGGTTTTCTCTTGGAAGTATGCAGAAAGTGTTGAAGCTTGTGATAGAGTGGAAAGTGTTGATGCTGCAGGGTTGTACTTCACAGTCTTGTAAAGCCCCTCAGGGAAGTCTGTCTCCTGAACAAATGAGATTTACCCTTTCCAAAGACAGTTCCTCTGTTCTTGACGAGTGGCACTGCCTGTGATCCTCCTCTCAAGTTTTACATGCTACCACCACTCCTGGATATCTTTCCACATGAGCCCCTATTTGCATTCGTGGCCCAATGAATCTCAAATCTTCATATTGTACCTTGCAAGTGCTAAGACGGTGGAGCATAACTGCTGCAGGGTATGATTTCCTCTGCATATGTAAAACAAGCGAGCAGCCTCTAGCTAGGCTAAAAATTTACTGCAAAAGATCTTTAGCAGTGAGAGCACTTACTTGTTCCTAGTGCCAGAAACACCTGGCGCCATGATCAGTTACCTCTTTTTTCTAGAAATAATGCACCTTTTTTGGTAACAATTGTGAGAAGTGGCCTTTTGAATGTGTTACTTGTAGAAACAAGACAAAACACAAAATTTAATATTCTTTCTAGTTTCAGCAATGTGATGAAGAACATTGAGCACCATTTTCTTTTTTTACAGTCTATATAAACTCGGTATAGCCCAAGTCTCTCTAGCTCAGCATGTTAAAATTAGAGCTGTAATGTATATGGAAATATTTATCCACATATTTGAACGTACTTTTCTGGTTCCCGAGAGGAAGGATTTTGGAGCAGGTTTCACAGATCACCTTGATTCAGCCCTAAATACATTCATTTAAAAATGTTTGCTGTGCTGGACATTTCAGCTTCTTACAGTCTGGGTTTGCCTGCTGTGGATATTGCTCTGGTTGCATGGATCATTGAACAGAGAACAGATATGCCCTTCCTTGCTCTCTTCTAATAATCAGTAGGGAAGTTGCAACTTATGTTTCCCCATAATGAGGTTCTCAAAAAACAAACAAGCAAACAAAAATGTCTTTGTAGCTCATGGGAATAGATGCTCTCTGAATTGTCTTGCTGACCCATTCTCATTGTAAGTGCTTATGATTTGAGTCCCATGGTGTTTGATCATGGAATGGGTTCACATTTGAAATTTGCATCTCTGCTGTTTTCACTTGCTTATCACTGGGTGTTTACTTTCATCCACTTGAAACCTGCAGACTCCAATTTTCATGCTTAAGGAAAGAAAACACATGGAAAAGCAAGGCTAGTACTCATGCACGCTTAAACTTATGAATGTCAAAAACATCTTCTTCTTGCATCCAGTATTGTCCCTCTTCCTCAAGACCTTCACATAGGCGTGGTGGCTCTGATGATACTAGCTCAAACAGCAAACACTACTTAATAGCTCTAATGAAAACTCATCAAGCAACTGATCCCTAAAAGGTATCTTCTTTGGTAAGTACATGTAAAAAGAATCAAGTTATAAATCAAAGAAATTAGTTGCTGTCTATTCCTTTGATGTTATTGTGCTACTGATAAACAGAAAATCCTCAAGAACTGGCATGTCATTTTAAGTCTGTCTTTCCCATTCGAAAAAGAACTACACATGGCTTATTTCAAATAATGAAGAAAGGTTGCTTTTATGGGCATTTTTGTGGTGTTCTGCACCATTGTACGAGTGACTTAAGGCATTGTGTCTCTCATTCAGATCCATACAGAATATGTTCCTGGCCTCTTCTGTAACTAATGTCTCTGTAATACTAAAGGTATCTGCTCCAAAAAAAATGAACTCAGATATAGGACAAATGAACCCTTAGTATAAGATCGCATGAGAAATCAGTGGTGCAACCATCAGTAAGCAGCTTACATTTCTACCCCTCGTGTTTCTTTCCTGTTCAGCTAACAGGACAATTCAGTTCAGGCTGTCTGTACAAAATTGCACTGGACTCTGTGAATATTTCTGTAACTTCAGAGTGAGGCACTTTCGGTAGCTGTAGAGCGAGGAGCTCTAAGATGGCGTTGGAATTGCTCTGGATGGGCAAGTGCAGAATTCGCCCGCCCACAATGAAGTTACGTTGATGGTAGCTTTCACTTTTGAGGTTACTCTCAAAGGTTTCTCTCCTTCAGGGATATATGCCATGGTCTTGCTTAGCTTTTGCAACAGTCTCCAAAACCACATTGGTTTGAGCTATATAAACCACTTCTTATACCAGCAACTTTTTGCACCTGAAGACTGAAAGAGCTTTTCCTTTATAACAGTTTCAATGGCTTTTTGAATGGTTACCAGTGGGAATTTTATACCACTGGACTTTAAGGTGTCATTCCAGACTCAAGTTACTAAATAAGATAAGTAGATCTGGCTTGGTTCTCTCTGGGAAGACCCATTTCTGGGGTCACCATTAGATGCAAGCACACTCATGTTTCATATTTGTATTAAAGACCAGTGACATCTCTGATTGTTTCTTGCTGAGTGGGACTGACAAATCCATCTGGCTCTAGGAAGCTCTAGCTTCCCTATACTTCAGGGACAAATAAATAGAATAAGGTATAATCCTGGTGCCAAAAATGGTTTCTAGAGCAGCTATGATACTGGTCTCTGTGGGATCAATGATAATGAACATGCCAGCTCCAATACTGAAGTAAACGTTGGTTTATGGAGATGTTCACCTGCAAGTGCAGAGTGCAAGTGCTATACAGAAGCAGTTACTAGATAGTTTTCTGCTGGGCCTCGAAGCCCTCACTGCTCTGGAGCCTTGAACTGAAAGACAGTACATGTCTTTCTGCTTTTTTTTTTTTTTTCCTTTTTTCAGTAATCAAGACCCTTGCCTGGACTAGAGTGTGCGTAGAAGGGCCCTAGCCATGCCTGCGATGTGTCATACGAGGAGATGAAACGGCATCTCATCCCTAGGAGAAAGTAGAAAAACACAAGACATGTAACACAAGAGCTGAATGTCCATTTCTATGAAGTGGTAGCCAAGTTCAGTATGGAGCAATCCCAGTTCACACTCAAGACTGCAGTGCTTCTGTGCCAATAAAAATTGTGAAAGAAATGAGGGTATAATCTGCTCTGAAAACATGTAACTACCTTACCATGGCTAATAGTAGTTAGTGTTGCAGCAGGGCTAGTGCAAACTTACTGGTTAGGATAGTTTGGAGCCTGTCATTGATGCATGGAATTTTATCCACCAGTTCCATTAGGGTTAATCCCCTGTACATTGATCTTTAGGCACCCTCCTCCTGCTTCACTAGGAAAACCTGATTTAACGTTTGCTCAGTTCAGATAAGTGGTACTGCCGGCTGAAATAGGATTTGCTTTCCTGTTCACCTTTCCAGGAAGCCAGCCTCAACTGTATTTTCTGAACAAAACTTCTTTCTTGCAACTTCATATACAGACATATAAAATGTTTTGCTACTTTTTCCAGTATTCATGTGGGATTTAGTACATAATTCAGTGCTGTTTCAATACTGCAAGGTCCAGCATTTAGAGGTGAGTTGTCTTTTTGCAGTGACTGCCACAAATATAAGCATGTGGTGTGTTTTCTGAACACCTCGTGGTGGTTACTGCTTTTGCTTATGAAGTTTTAAATTAAGGATCTTGAGGTGGTGTGATTTTACTTGCTACATGATGAAGCCAGTATGCAGGTATATTTATGTAGAGGGGCACGCTTTTGGGTAAGAGCCACCTTTTCTGTGGTTGCACCATAGCGCACAGTGGCATTCAAACAGACCTGAACCTTTTGCACAGTCCTGTACCCAGCCAGGGCTACCGTAACGAGGGGGCCACCCCTGTCTTCAGAGGTAGGAACTGCTACTCCGAGCTCAATGTGTCCCTGTATGAACTAGCTCCTTTTTCATAGTGCCCCTTGCAGCAGTGAAGCACAAGAAGTAAATGTCACGCTGGTTGTCACTGCATCCGTTCCATACCCTGCAAGCCTTGTGACAGCAAGTTGTTAACTGGGATGTTTGGTTACTAGAGGAGAGGAAGCCAGTGAAAGCAGTTTCACATGACGCTGTGCCTGGGGAACAGAGTGGGAATATGCTGTTTTCAAAGACAGTCTTCTGGTTTGGAAACAGAAGGAGGAAGCAAACTGGGGAGACAGAGAAAAAGTCAGGCATAATATTGAAGGATAACTGCAGTAAGAAAGTGAACATTGCAGTCAAATATCCCCTACAGGGCTTTTGTGCTATGGTGGCTCACAAGCTGAGCTGGATTTTTTTTGCCCAGTTCTTAAAGCCTGTAGTGTGGTAGAGTCCCCAGAGCCCAGATACACTGCAGCACTCTGTGGGTATTTGGTGATGACTGCTCCCTATTTTCTTTCCAGACGCAGTAGGGGGTTGGTGTAGCAATGGCTTTGATCTTGTGCCTATTTCATTCCCCTTGCCATGCAAAGTCATGGTAATTATTTGACAGCTACAACTCATGCACAGGTGGTGCAAGGGCAGGTGCTCTGACTGCCTCCTGTAGAGATGTGCAAAAACACATCCTCCCTCCCCTGCTACTCCCTTCCTACTGAAGGGGTCTGTAATCTGGCCCTGATTATGCAAGGATTATTGTACGCATCCTTTAAATAACACCAACAGTAGGGAAGCGGTGGCAGATTTTAATCAAGGTAGGCTAAATAATAAGACTCTCCTCCAATTGATATCGCTCTAAAATTTTAATAAGGTGCAACGTAATTATCCAGCTGGCCCTTATCCAAATCTAATGCCTATGTTCTGGCAAAGAGAGTTTATGTAATACCGCTAGCAGTAAGGATCAGCCCTGTGACTGCTGTAACACAGTGCCCCCAGCACTAAACCCGAGTGCTAGGTTTTGCTTGTTGCTCAGCTCCCCTTCCTAATCTGCTCTCGCCAGTGACTGACAGGGACACGCTCAACTCCGAGAACATGAGAAGCACTAAGTGTGCGTATCAAACGATGCAGCCAGCTACAGCTCACCCTATGGCTTTTGGATCCATCATGGCTTTTGCCATGCAGAACACTGTGGAGTTAGGGAGAATCTGGGCTGGTTTTGCCCTGAAAATGTTATGGCTAATGACATAATGGCTGGACATTCCTAGGAAAAAGCTTGATTTTTTTTTTGAAATTTTTTTTTTTTTCTCCTCTCTCCCAGCCTGCTGCACATTCTTCAGTAACAGTAAAACAAAAAGGAAGAACAAACCAAGCAAAACCCAAAAGGACTAAGCTTTTATGGTTCTCTCACTGAAGGGATTAAATTACTACAGCACTGTATTGGGCCAAATGATGTCAATGCTGAGGCTGTGGTGTGCCAGTTTCTTTTGGGAGTGAAAACCAGAAACCTAATTCTTGCTGAGGGAAGAGTTCAAGACATCATTATCTGTCCATTTTCACAGAGAAAACGGGCTCAGCAAAGCAATGTTGATATATGTTTCAGCTTCAAATCTTCCTAGTTTAAGGGGATCCTGGCTTTTGCTACTTAAAATGTTCTCTGAAAACAATAAAACAAAAGAATAATAAAAAGAAAAATCTCTAAGCAAACTACAGGCTGTTATGGAACAATTTTGTTCCATTTACACTTTTAAGTGCGATTTTTACTACTATTATTTTTTCTACTAAAAATTTTCCAAGAAAACAAGGATTCCTTACTGCAGCTCTTTCCTTGAACAAATATTTTTCCATATACATACCTATGTGTATTGGAAATCTTGGCAAGAATGAAATAGCACTGAATAATGCACACAAGGACAGTAGCAATCAGATTCTAATCCCAGCTGGAGCTTTGGGTACTAATTCAATATAAGTAAAAAATGAAAACAAGGAATGATGGTTTTACCATCTGCATATCAGTTTTTCCATCAAACATCAAATTCAGTCTTTCTACTCTGAATTATAGCCCACAGGTACGGAATTGACTTAAGCACGACCTGCGATGCAAAATAAGAGGAATTCAATTTAAATCATCATGTACCAAATATACCTGCCAGGCTCAGGGCACAGCCTAGACCAATTAGGCCCATGTTTCTGCAGTTCTGGCACCTATTACACCAGTTTGTAGTCTAACATTTGTGATTGCCCAGAGCTGCAAAACCTAAGGTGTCAGCACCCTTAAACACTCCTCTCTCAAGTCATGTTCTCCTGACATCAGGAGGACGTGGAGTGGAATGCACTAAATCAAAAATATTTGTCCCCTATGTGTATTGTCATCAGGTTTTGAAATCGCCTAAACATTTGCTAGATCTCAAGGTTGGGTAAGAAAAATCTGGGTGACCATAAGTGTTCTCCTGCCTCTGCTTTTTTTTTTTATCAGATTCTCTTTATCATTTGCTTTTCACATGGGAAAATGATACGATTTTAAGTTTCTTTTCATTTCTGAGGCAGCTTACTCAATGAGAGTGAGTTTTTGGTTTTGTCTTTCTTCCTTCATCTTTAAAAATATTTATGTTACAAGCATTGTTGGACATATGCCTCAATTGTATTGTATAAATAACAAGACTTTTCCCATAGAGGAAAACATAATGCACTGAATAAATGTACTTGCATATTTTCGCCTAAGGGCTACATTTGATCCACACTGTTATGACAACCACGCTGGCCTGACCAGCTAAATGAATCTCTTCTTCTTAAAATGCTAAATCCTCACTAGTCATTTCAAGATATAGCAAATACCAGCCACGATTGTGCAAGAAATATACATTGCTTTAACATGATTGGCGTACGATGCGTGGTCATAACACTCTGCATGAGCTTTGAGGAGCGTAATACCAAGGAAGCATCAAGAACAGAGAATCAGTAAAGGAGTGAGTGATAGCTGAGAGCACTCACAGTTTCCACTGAGGGACTACTTGGTGACAAGCATCGTCCCAAGTGCATGGGGAGACAGGGTAACACAGCACAGAGGAACATGACTGGGGATAGCAGAAATAGGGAGGGTGGCTCCGAGATTGTCTGTACTCATCCAGATTGAAAAGTAGACATCCGTCACGAAGGAGCTGTAGAAACACTGCTTGGTCCTACTGAAAGTGAGGATGGCAGAGACCAGGTTGGTCTTACCACCTAGCAAGCCAGATGTACCTAGGAGGCTTAGAAGGAATTTGAAACCTCAGTAGCATTTCTGAGAGTCACATCTGGGACAAACCCTACTCCTTTGTTTTAGTAAAGGGGTTTTGTTTCGGTCTGGGTTTTTTTTTTTTTTTTTTTTAACACCACTAGTTGGTTCCTGGTGCTGTGGGGATGCTGGATGTGGAGTGAATCCCAGTCCCAGGGAGGAGAGTGGGACAGGGGCAGACCCCATGGAGAGCCCAGCACATCCCTCAGTACCATGTCTGATTCTCCTGTGCCTTTCCCTCCCCCACCCCACTCCCAGCACAGACATTGCTCCTGTATTGTTGCTTTTGGAAAGTGTTTGATACACAGGTATTTTTTGGGGCATTTTTTTAATCAAGTCTCTGTAGGCACAGGGCATAATAGCTTCAGACCTTTCCAGTTCATATTTTCAAGCTTATTTGCAATGACGATGGCCAAAACATTGTAATGGCATTTTTTGGAAAGATTCTGCTCTAGTTGTGCTGTTGGGTCAGTGGGTGTTCTGTGGAGTTGGTGCCTGTCTGCCACCACACAGAAGCGTTTCTCTTCGACCAGGAGGGACCTGGAGCATGTAAGGCCCTTGGAAGATTTTCTGTCAATCTCACCGGGGTGGTTTCCTTGCCGCCGCACACCTGATCCCTAGCCTGGGGCATGCTCTGCATCAGTAGAGACTCACAGTTGCTCACAGGATTTCTATAGAAAGCAGGAAAGAAAAACACTCCTATCAAATGTGCTGCTTCTCTAAGTTTGAAACCATGTTCAGCCACTGTAGCTTCCCCCATCCCTGGCTTGTTTGATGTCAGGTGTTTTACCTGTACTTTCTGATCTGCGGGAAACGTTGTATTAAATTAAGTTTTTTTTTGAAGAGCGCCTGTCTTCAGTTTCCCCTCAAGAGGTCTCGTCTGTCCCTGTTTCTCTCTGCACTTTTGAAAGCATAATGTGTTCTTAAAAGCCACACTAACACAAGGTTCCTCGATGCACTATATGTTTCTAGTAACTTCTTTATGGTAAATTAGAGTTGGTTTGTAATCATAGTGGAATGGGGAATGAATGAAGTACAACACGGGGAAGGTTTCTAGTTCCAGTTTGTATGTCTGGATAGGATTGCAGATCGTACAAGGTTTAAAAAGGTCAAGAGCATTGATCTTTATTCTGGGCCTCTGAAAAAATGAATCTGATTTATGTCTTGTGGAAATCTCCTGAGTCAAATGACACACAAATAAAGGGAGAAATGCTGCATTTCTGCAACCTTACTTTGCTAAAGAAAGCATGGGAAGCATTTTGCAGGGTTCTTTCTTGGTTTGTTTGTTTTTATTAACTTCATCTTGCATTTAGAAAACTGTTGGGATAGATTGTTGTGATGTGTTTTATCTTCTCATCTACATGTAACATTTCCTGCAACTCAAATAGCAGAGAAGTGATAGCTGATCAGACCTGCTTTAGCTTCTGCTTGGTTCTAGTGACTGAGAAATGCTTAGAAAAAATGTGTTACGGTTACTTGCCTTCACATTTGAAATTAATATCATTACCCATAATGGAAATGTTAGCATCCTCCAACAATACTGGGAAGGGCAGTGTTGTTATTGCAGGTGTTTCTAAACAGCAAAGGACTCAAACACCTTTATTCCTTAACCCTGCTGCCCCTTTTCTCAAGGACGCTCTTATTTTCTGTCTATTATTTCTCAGTTAAATCAAGTTTATCAGAGTGCCAATTAAATGAATTCTTCTGCACACAGACATGACACTACAGGGCATTTCTGCTTTGTTGTCACACTTACAATTGACCATCATTTTCTATACCTGTTTATATGCCAGCTTATTTTCCAACACTGCCAAGGGGAAAAGCCTGCATTGTGATTGTGCACGGGCCCTCCTGTTTCAGCATCACTGAACTCCAAGCACCTCACTGATGACTCTGAACACAAAGAAAAAAATAAAATCTGTACTGTAAACTGTAGAAAAGATGTAGTCTGTCTTAAAGCCAGGACTTGAATGCTTTCTAATTAATGTCCACCTTTCTTGGGTTTTGTTTAGGGTATTATTTTGTTACTTAAATGAAATTAAATTTTATTGTTGAGAGGAAGCTGGTGCAAAAACCCCTTGTTAAAATAGCACTGAAGAAAGCAGTGCTGAACATAACATTTTATTTCTGCATAGCTGGGGGGGGATTAATGTGTTTGCCTTGAGCTCTTGCATTAATATTCCCAGCTACTGAAATACAAAAAACATAGAGTTTGTGTTTTTTTTTTTTTTTCTTTTGAGCAGTTTGTCTGGCTCTGGGTGATATGCTTACTAGATAGAATTAAAAAAGCTATTAATTTTTACCTAATTTATTTCTACCCCTGCAGGCTCTTACTTTCTCATAGGAAATAGGGAGGGCTCTTATTGGCCATCACTTGGCTGTATTATATGTATTTTCTTTTTTTGTTCCCCAAACCTGCTGAAGTTGTAGCAGCTGGGCATATAGTCTAGGTACAGAGTCAGGATGACCCAGTTATCACCACACACTCATCTCAAAAGCTTTTTTTTTTTTTTTTTTTGTCTGATGCATGCATCAGTAATGCAGAGATTTTTGCATTTTTTAAAGGGTGAAACCAGGTGAAGAAAAACTTTTTTCTGGTAAACCATCCGTCCCAAGGAAAATGAAAATCAGGTCTCTTCTGAGCACTTTTTTTTTTTTTCCTCTTTTACAATTACAATATTAACTCCCTAAACTAGGTTAACTGCTGTAGGGACCTCTTATTATAAACTGCTGCTGCTTCCCAATGGCAAAACGCGAGTAGCACAGAAAATGCTGAAGGCAAAACATACGAAATATTTCACACACAATATACAAACTGCAAGAAAATTTGTGGTAGCCCAATATTTGGACACCCACTTGAGACAAAGTACAAAGGCTTTTATTTAACAGAAAAAAAAAGTGCTCATTGTCTCCATGTATGCTTGTGTCTGTCATATTATACATAAATCCTACTAGGTTTTTCCTTTCTTTCTTATACCTTTGGCTAGGAAAATGTGATTTTTATTTTTTTCTCCCAAACAGAAGAGGGTATAGTAGTTGTGAAGGCTCGCACAAAGATGACGATCTGTGTCTATTGCAGCAATCCTGTATCTGCCATTAGCCTTATGTGACCGTAGTGGGCGTGATGGTGAGCATTCTGCTCCCGTACAGGCATGAGTGCCTAGGGACGACAGGGTGAGAAAGAGGAAGACTTTGCTTTCAGAATTCTTAACTTTGATGTTTGCATGTGGCAAGGAAACAAGCCAAGACACCCAGTGTCTGCACTTCTTGGGAGCGTTAAAATTACTTTGGTCAAGTATTTCAGATGAACAAGACTGGAGCTGGAGTTTTGCTGCTTCAGCACTTTTGCAAAGGGGTATGAGAACATCCCCACTGCTTATCCTGGCCTGCTCAGCAATGCCAGCAAAATCTCTTATTGCAGGTGTTGTAACATCGGTGCAATGTTGCTTGCGTCGACTGGGTTTGTCATTGGGAGCATGCTGGTGTTGCTGGTAGTGCGGGCTGTACCCTTGGTGAGTGCCTCTGCCAGCGCTGCTCAGGAGGCCAAGACGGTATTGCTATGAACAGCATTTTCTACAGATTTGCACAAGCATGGAGGCTTTGGTTAGAGACTCCGTACTATGTTTTATTCTGCTCTTGGAAATTAAGCAGCCGCCTACCTGGGGTAATTTGGGGTGACATGTAAACATAGATGAGACAAATTCATGGTTAGATTTTTCCCTCTAATATTTTCTTTCAAGAAGGCTGTTGATCAATACATCATTAATCACTGGAATTTATAAGCATTTGCACTTTTTCTTAAAACCCAGATCAGCTCTTCTCCCAATAGATAGTTGCTGGGTCCCCAGAACGGTCCTAACTGAAAGGGAGGTGATCCCAGCAGTCGTTCTGGGACAGGTACGGGCAGAAAAGCTCATGAATCCAAGGAAGATGTAACAGAAGTATGGCGTAGCAAGTCTTGTCATCACAGCTGTATAATATGCAACTGAAATTGTTTGAGACAGGTGACTCACATTGATTGTCCATAATGGGCGAGGCGTGACTGAGAAACCAGCTAAGTTCTCTGCATGGGTCGGCATCTCCCACCAAGTGAAGGTCCCAAGGCCAGCTCCCTTGCTTCTTCTCTGTTTGCTTCTGGTAGCCTTCCCCATTTGATTGCCTTTGTAGAGAAGCTTTTGGGAGTATGCATTACCAGAATATCTTGATCATACTGGGCAAAATTCATTCAGCGTGTTTTGAAACCATGATGTTGATGGTTGTCTGAGTCTGAAATGCTCTTGTAAGCAGCTATGAGAAGTGCATATTGGCAAATGCAATAGGTGGTTGATTGACGCTTGGCAGGCACAGTGTGTTGATACTCAAGAATATGTGAAGAACAGCTTTCAAAGCTACAATGCTATCATTAATAAAAATAAGTTGCTCGTCCCTCTGTAGTGTCTTACACGTGTGACATCAAGTTCTTGGACGTTAGGCATTACAGGCACCTCTTATGTCCTGGGAGACAATTGTATATCCTGAAAGATGTTAAACTGCTAAGAAAAATCTTGCCTTTAATGTAAGGGTTAAACAGAAAGAGAGGAATCTCTAAATTCTCGTATTGTAGTTAATGTAATTGTGGCAGTTTATTTGTATTTTGAAGATGAAGCAGGTACATCAGATACCTTTTACTTCAGAACATGGTGCATATAAACTGAGTACATTTGTGCTGTCTATTCATTTTAATTCACATTAATTTTATTTTGCTTTTAATTAACAACTCAGCTAATAAGGATGCAAACAAGTTAAACAATGAGAAAATTTCTTTAGGTGCTACCCTGATGTTCACCTACCTTCACCAAAAACCCGCCAGAAGAAAACTTTAGGCAGGCTCTGATCTTGAGCAGCTTATGTTATGAGTAGACTAAAATGTGTCTTTGCTGTAAGTGCTTCCAATCAGGGAGTGAAAGGAGCCCAGCTGGAGAGCTGTGTGTATGAGGCAGCTGGTGATGAATGGCATATACCTGGTGGTCTCTCAGGTACTTTACTGCTTGACCAAATCAACCCACTGTACTAAATCAAAGCCAAAGAATTACCAATCTCTTTCCTACCTAGGACTGTCATATACAAATAATGCTATAATTGAGCACAATGCTTCAATCAAAATTCATTTGTATTTATTTTCTAGAAGCTGAGCTTCTACTTGCAGTTGGATTTACTCTCACTACATGTTCTCAGCTGCCTCCAAGTAGCCAGCAAGCAAAAAGGTCTCTGCTAGGAAATGAGGGGATTTGTTTGAGAAACTGCTTGTTGAGAGTTTGGTCAAAAAGACCTGATGTTTGACACTCTTGTAGCATATTGCATTATTCAGAGCATCGTTTTAATCTAGTAAAACCTTTTTGTTGTTGTTGTTATTGTAGCTGTTCCATTTCCCTGGTAAATGATTAAGCATGTACTTGTTCTAATTTTCAATGCCTGCAGGTGGTAGTGAGCAGAGCTGTCTCTAGCCCTGCTCTGTAAACAATACAGGTATTATTCTTCATGAAAATCACAGTGTAGCTTTCTAAGCACAGAGAGTAGCTCTAGGCAGTAAGCTTTGAATTGTGAAATAACTTTATAATTTAAATGTGGGCTCACATTAACAAAAAGAATTACCACATTCAGATTGGCTACTATAGCACAAATACGTTCATTTTGGCCAAGAAGGCATCTGTAAGTTGTTTTATTCTCCTGGGCTGATAAATTCAGATCACAGGTGGTTAATACCTGAAAAGGTACTTGAATCAGCAACTCTTTTTTCTGCATGTCTGCTATGAAGCTCTGTTTCTGGGGTTGCAGGGGATGGCCCTTTGTTGCTACGCTGGTTCTGCTCACCAGCTTTCATCCAAAGAAAAAGGCTTCACAGCAATACCAGAACGTACACTTGGGGGTTGCACTGCTGTACTTTGTGTGGGGAACAAAGGAAGAAAACGTATTTGAACTAGGACTGTCTTTTAAATGCTTGGTAAGCTTGCATGGCTGGTTATAATTAAACTGTCTCATAATTTCAGTAATTAAACATAACATTGGTAAAAAGAGCTTAATCCAAGAAGTATTTGTTGTCTTCACAAATTATTTTGAATAGTGCTGCTTCAGAGTTGGAACACCAGCCTTTCAGCAGTTAAATGTAAGTATAAAACATACGCCCTAGACTATGAATGAAACTAAACAGGGATAGTTTGCTGGGTAACAAGCAAATGAGGAGATAAGTGATATCTTGCATATAATACTTCTGTATTTTCTAGCTAAGGCCTGATAAGGGCTTAACGGTGAGATTTGGTTTGATGAGATGGCTGAAATTACAATGTTATCTGTAGCATAACAAGTAACGATAGGAAATGAAACTCAGTAACTATATGCATCAATTCTGCTCAAATTGAGATGTGTATGGTCCAAATTCTCTTTTTATTGACATCTCTGTAACCCACGGTAGTAACTACAGTATCATGAGCATTTAGGAGAGGATGTCTGAGTGACAGGATGGGGTAGAGACTTGCTGTGCTGCTGCTTTGTTCATTGCATAGGGTACTCCGTGGCTGTTTGTCTGGCAATGCACATGGATATTCATTCCTTGACGTTAAGGCATTTCTGTGCCATACATTTACAACATACATTTCTTGATGATCATAGAAATGGTGCTCATTCTATGAAAAAAATTAAAGCAGCAGTGCTTAAGCCAATGATAACTGGCCTTTCTCTACAACAAAATATTAAGCATCGCTAGAGAAATTCTCCTGTTGTAAAATAATTGAAGTATTAATCTCATTTTTACCTTTCAAGGGACTGTGGGAGGGAGAAAAATGAAAAACAAAACTTCAAAATGCCTGTGCAAACACCTTGTTAATAGAACAGGAACTTGTATTTGGTGTAGTAACTTTAGACTCTCAGTCCTTGCTTCTATTCATGTTCATTAATCCATACGTGAATTACTGAGTCTGACAGTGGAGACGTATGAATAGTGAATGCAAATTGTGGACAGATCAAAGTGGACTTATCAGTGGTGTATTTTCAGGTGAGTAATAAATGCTTATGAGTTGAATAGGTTAGCTTTTCACAGGGTGTCAAAAATGGGGCCAAAGTGATTCTTATCACAATGTTTTAAATAGACAAACTGATGTATAGTAAGCTTCCACTTTCAAGAGGAATTTGCTGTGACATTGAGACAACAGATCAGCAAATTATTGGAAGCAAGCAGTGCAAATTCATTGACAAATTTGCAATTCATTGCAAATTCAGCAGTTTCTTTAGAGCACAAAGTTATTTCCACACATCTCTTTGATATCGTTAAGTAACTTTAATGACGAAAATAAAGAAAACATGCTCTGTAAATCAATTTTTTTTGCCTTAGTGCAGAATAATGCAATGCATTTTCCACCCAGTCCTGCGTTAATTACTTGTCTATTCTATATATATACACATAGACAGCAGAGGTTTTTTCTTACGATAGTTGGTCTGATCATTCTACTTTGAGTATTAAGACTGGAAGACTCCATATGATTTGTTGCTTTATTCAATTGGAAAAGGAGATGGAAATGAAAAAGGGTACATTATTATTATTAGCACACTGCCTCCTCTCGCTCATGTACACTCACTCTACAGGAGCGCTGCCTCTCCTGTCTTGGGGTAGTAGCAGAAAAGAGCTCATCTGTGCTCTTTGTTGCTTTAAGATCTTTATTACAGAAATAAGATTTAAAACCTTACTCTCTATTTTAAAAGCCACAACATATCTAATTACTAATGCAAGTAAGAGATATTTTGTGATCAAAAAAGTAAGAACACCCTGTAATCCAAAAGGATAAGAATCGTGAGGAAGTTGAGGTTTGTAAATTCACCTGCTCACCAAACTGCTTGCTTGGGATGGGATAAAGTGTTAAACTTCTGTACTAGTGAATAAGATTTTTCCATCTTTTCTCAGCTAATCCCAAAATGCAAAAAAATCTTACATCCTTTAAGGGGGGATGGGGAGGGAGAAGAGGCTTGACCCTATCAGAAAATTGTAGACAACATAAAACGAGGTTAGAATGGAAATTCTGAAAGCACTGTAAAATGCAACCAAGGCATGTCATTCATCGATCAAGTCTAAAAAGACTTTTTACTAAAATATGTTGGTGTTTTCCTTTACGGTGCCCCCTAGTTACCTGGAATGGCAATATTTCACTCCTATCCACAGCCCACCAGGCAGTCACTGAAATGCAGTGTTTTCTGAGACATGTTGCAGTTATTCCTTTGAGAAATGAAATGCTACTTAAGAAACTCTGAGTAAAGGTAAGGCCTTTCACCAGACTTCAGGAGCCTTTTGAATATCTTTATTTGACATAACATGCTACTGCATGTTATGCTACTACATGATTCAAGCTTACAAGGTGTGGGAGTAAGAATTACAAAAATGACAAGAGGGATTAGCCCACAGAGAGAACAGATGAAAGTCAATATTTGTGTCCTGGGACTAAAGTAATGATTTTTCAAAATCTACTGCTACTAATGGTCTGTTGCTCTATGGCTCCTAAAAGTCCTGGTGGTTCAGCAGAGGTATTGACTATGTTTAGTTTGATTTCCATTGAAGTAGTCACTCTCAAAATACTTTCTTTCCCCTTATCCCTTTCTTTTTTTTTTCTTTTTGCATTAGTGAGTGGCAGTTTATTGAGATCTTTCTTTTTTTCAGATACTTACTAGATCTAGGAATATTGATGGAAGAAAGAGCCATTATGAAGGTTCACAGCAGTGAGCCATCTCCAGCCGCTGTACCTTTACGGTAATGAGCAGATTGTTAATAACTTGCTACCCCTACATAGCTTTGGCAGGCTGTACGATTTGGCTTTGTGCTGCACTTTGCTGGACTGTATCAGAATTCGCTGCCTTTTTCTTAAGGGCCAAAACATGCCAAACAGATTAATACCTTAGCATTTCTGAAGCTAACAGAGGAAAATAGTGGTAAATAGCCTGTATTGTGTACAGTACTGAAAATGTAGGCTTGCCTCATTCGTTACCAGATGTACACACTTATTGCTGTATTTAAATACAGAATGTATGTCATCGCTGTATGACCAGACTCCTTGCTCTTTTCCATTATGCACCTGCAATGTGCAGACAGATATCAGTTACGCTCCAGCTCTGTCGGACAGATATCAGCTGGGTCAAGGCTGGATTGCTGTGGCATGACCTTTGGACAACTGTACTGACTCGCAGCAGATGCATCAATCGCAAAAGCATAGGCACATGTGCCTCTCTGTAATGATGGTATTTATGACTAAATATCCGTATGAAGGCTCTCTACACCGTGTAACTCCCTGAGCTAGGCAACTCGCATTCATTCGTGAGTATAATACTGTCTCGCTTGTAAGAGAGGCACTGAAGATGAAAGCGAGTCTTTATAGAGTTGAGCGTAGCATGCTCCCCATGATAAGGTACACGCAGTGAAATAAATGGCTGTCTTTGTAGAAACCGTTTGTGCACCTAGGCTGCCATGGTAGCCCCCAGTGTATATTTTTAGTATTAATGTAGCATTTTTAAAGGTCTGCTCTCTATGAAGCAACTTTTCTTTATCCTAGAGATGCTTTTTTTTTGGATGTCAATCTCTTATTCCCCATAGTGCAAGCTGTTCGATCCAGCAATGCATATGTTACAGTAACTGAAATCTTCTGACCTCTGAAAGTCCCACTTGTGAAATAAAATATCATGAACTTGCTGCGATATTTTCATTATTTGGATAAAAATCCCACTGGTCCAGTAAGAGTTCTGCCTCAGTAAGAACCAAAGAAGTGCCCATTAGTTCCCACCAGCATACAGTATATCCGAAGGAGGAGTAAAGGCACGGTCAGTGTCTGTACTAACGCTATAAGTTTTTGTAAACAACACACCACCTCCGGGGTCGCAGCTGGGTTAATCTCTCCTCCTTCTTCTAGACCAGAATAAGAAGGGAATGCATTAATAGGAAAGCAGGAAAAAACCTAACGGGAAAGGAGAGGAGGGAAAAGGGATTGATTGGATGGGCGGCAACTTCATGGATCACATCTTCATGGCAAGATTGAGCCTTCCCAAGATTAGCGGCTGGTGCCTGGGGTTGTATGTAGCCCCACCGCTAGTCACACCTATGCTTGCCTGTGTGTTGCTCAGGCTTCCAAGGCATGTTGTGCTTTAGGAAGCAAAGACGCTTTAGAAACTTCTTGATGCTTTCTGGAAGGAGATGTTTAGCCAGCAGAAGGCTCGACTGTGAGAAGGCACTCAAATAAACGTGCTTACTGCAAAATAGTTAGATTAGCAGATTGATATTAGAAGCTGGTTTGGGTGAAACATAGTTGTACCTGGTGGGTGAAGAGCACTGCTTATTGACGTTTTTTGCATCTAAACAGGGGTTGATGAGGCTAGCTCTGTATTGGAAGGTCTACACTGGTTGGCACCTTAGCGGATATGAAAAAAAGTAGGTTCCTGGACCAGTCAGCTCCTCTATTTTCTGTTGCACATAACCTACCAAGACTCACTGAATTGACTGAACCTCAAAGTTTCCAGAGCCACTGAAGTCTCTTTCATTTCACCAGAGCATCTGTGCCAAAGAACATCGGACTTTTAGTAAACCAGTGCTCATCCGCTATTACTAAAATATCCTCTGAAGTGGATAATTCAGGAGACAGCTACATTGCTTGATATAAAAACAGCAATGTAAGTGTCTCTTGAATGATGTTCTTGCATTTTTAGTAATAAAGAAAATGGCCTAGGGGAGAGGATGGAAAAGAGGGAATGCTGCTGAAGTTTATATGCAGACCTCTAAGTTTCATTAGCAGCATCAATTTCTGACAAAGCTTGTCAAATGTCCTGAAAATTCACCAAATCTGTGAGAGGCTTCACGGAAACCAAAACTGTAGATGCGGTTTTGATTTGAGGTTTTCTCATTCATGCACACTTCAGACAGATTAAAACTCACCCATGTCAAACAAACACGAAAAAACTATGACAACGGAACCTTGCATCTTTTAGAAATAAAGATGGGTTTCTTTCAGCTATATTTTGAACATCTCAGTATAAATGCAGAAGACTGTCGAAAACATCCTAACAAACCTGGCACAAAAGGACACGCTTTAACACCCTAGCCACTGTTTTTGAAAGGTCTTCATCCCAAGTTATATGGCTTAAGGAGACAAATGTAATGATATATGACAGAAGAGATGGAAAAAATTAAAAAAGCTTTTGTTAGTGCTCTGTGTAACATGCATATCTGTGTTATTTGTTGGCTCTTGGCTGTTAAGACAAAAGAGTAGTTAACTTACTCTGTGGGTCAAGTCATATGGTGAAAGCTATTCCTCTAGGAGAAAACTGCATGTATTTGTTTGCCCAGTTCAAGAGACCCGGCAAACAAACAAGAAAAGGGTATAAAGAGCCTGTCCTGATGTGTGGTGAGTGAAGGCTAACAAGGAGGTGCAGGCTGGAATGCAGAGAGCGAGCTGAATTTGTGTCTGTGTATAACAGGATACCTAATGGATGATGGATGATGATAGCTGGTAAAGGTAGCACATATGTGGATTTGTTGGTTTTTTATGATGTACTTTTTCTTTTAACTCTTTGTCTGTAATACAGAATAACACAGAGCTTTCTGAAAGCTAATAGGTATCTAGTTTCCCCCCACTGTTACCCCTAACAGAGAATATGAAGGCAAGTACTTGTGCTAAGGTTAGCTCCTTGGGGACAATCACAGCAAATCACCATGGACATGGAAGACCCAAATCATACTCCTGGGGGGAAAGGAGAGAGGTGATCCTGGCAAGACAGGGGTGGGCTTATACCTGGAGGCACTAATAGGAGGGAAGCAAAGATTTTAACCATAAATTATGGCACTGATGTTTTCTTTTAAAACCACAGTGAGATGCAGTTTTACTCTGAATTCAAAGATTATGAAAGGAAGCCTATAATAATAATTAGTTTGACTCAAAGCATGGTAATTTATGTGAGGTGAGCATAATGAGCTGCAATGGATGGATATAAACTCTTCAGAAGGGATAGGCAAGGAAGGAGGGGTGGTGGGGTAGCCCTGTATATTAGGGAGTGTTTTGTTTGTCTGGAGCTTAATGATGGTGACGATAGGGTTGAGTGTTTATGGGTAAGAATGAGGGGGAAGGCCACCAAGGCGGCTATCATGGTGGGAGTCTGTGATAGACCACACAATCAGGATGAAGAGGCAGACGAAATATTCTATAAGCAGCTGGGAGAAGCTCACAATCGCTAGCCCTTGTTCTCGTGGGGGGCTTCAACTTACCAGATGTCTGCTGGAAACACAATACAGCAGAGAGGAAACAGTCTAGGAGGTTCCTGGAACATGTGAAAGATAACTTACTGACACAGGTGGTGAGTGAGCCAACTAGGGAAGGCGCCCCGCTGGACCTGTTGTTTGCGAACAAAGAAGGACTAGTGGGTGATGTGATGCTTGGAGGCCGTCTTGGGCATAGTGATCACGAAATGATAGAGTTTTCGATGCTTGGAGGAGTAAGGAGGGAGGGTCAGCAGAACTACTACCTTGGCCTTCCGGAGGGCAGACTTCGGCCTGTTTAGGAGACTGGCTGACAGAGTCCCTTGGGAGGCAGTCCTGAGGGGCAAAGGGGTCCAGGAAGGCTGGACGGTCTTCAAGAGGGAAATCTTAAAGACACAGGAGCAGGCCATCCCCATGTGCCAAAAGAA
>WAAD01035204.1:10171-76048 GCA_013389945.1 Fregata magnificens
AGCACTGCTGCAGGAGGCGCCCGGAGAGGCCCTCCAGCCGCCAGTGGCGTCGGTGGCGGTTGGTGCTGGCTAGCGCTTGTGGGACTCACAGAAGTAGCGAGATTTAACCCTTACGTACTTGTATAACCAGTTTTTTCAAAGCAATTTGCCATGTTGTCATACATCTTGATTATAGCAAACAGAAAAGTTGTTCGATGCACCAGCTTCTGTTGCACGCTGGTCCTGTTTATACATCTCCATCACGGCGCTGCCAGACTCTGTGAGTCTGCCCGTAGCTCCTCCACACAGGCTCAGAGGCAGTGGGGAGCTGGGGGGAGCCGTGGAGCACCAAGCCACCAAAACCCTCTGCTGAACCCCCAGGGCAACGCCAGCTGCCGTACCAACAAACAACAGGGAAGGGGAACCAGCTACCCCAAATACACAGGCTTGGTTCAGTGTCTCCTCGCGTCCCGAATGAAGTTGTTGCAGCCTGAGTGGAATAAAACGTGTCAGCGTCAGTCTGTCAAGAATGATGATACCTTATTAGTTGCCATGATTACTGACAGAGTGTTAATTTAGGATTAACTCAGAAGAACTTGAGTTAAGTAAGAGCAGCCTAGGGGGACAGCATGTAAGAAGAGTCACTGAAAGAAAGGAAAAGACTGGATTCATTAGCAGGCTGCAGGGAAATGTAATAAGAAGCAAGGCTATAGCCATAGGTAGGAAAGCACAGGCTTACGAATGGAGATGAAACGTTTAAGTAAGTCTGACTTTAAAGTAATTAAGGTTAATAAACTCCCCAAATCATCAATGGAATCATCTAAAGAAAGGAATAAGCTGTTTTGAAGGTTGGGATTAAAGAAACCCCTGTTATAACGTAAGAAAGATGACTTTCAGTGCTGTGTTTTGAATAGACTGTAATCTTGAATGACCCTAGAACAAGACACTGAAGCCATTAAGGAGGGAGAACAGTAGCAGAAAAACAGCTGTGTGTTCGACTAGCTGACCACAGAGGTCAGGTTTTCTTGCAAGAAGGGCATACTGTACAGAAGTGCTGTATGTTATTTGTTACAGTTGAGTCTTTTAATTAAAATGACTACTAAGTCACTTGGGACAAAGAGATGCAGAGAAAGCCTCAGTATTCACTGTTTCTATCACAAGTCATGAAGACATTTCTGTCATCTACTCATGCTGTACAGATCATGTTGTGCAGAAGAGCCAGGCAAGCTGGAGAGAGGTGTCTGTGAGAGAGAGGAATGCAAAGAGAAACACTCATCACTTCTGAGGTGCTGTCTGTACTTTTGTTTGATCCTGTTTGTATATCTTATATCCATTCCAGCACTGGCCTTTATAGCTACTCACACAACTTCAAGATATGTAGTAACAGAAGAACGACTTTGGCCCTTTCTCATCCACCTTTTGAGACGGGCACGTACCATACACTGTTTACGACGGAGAGAAAAATGTGGGACTTCACTGCTGTCAGCTCTGGCAAATATGTCTTGAGTTTTCCTGTGTGTACATAGAGTTCCAGCCTGCAGAGCTTTCCAGTCCGACTGGGGCTGAAGGACAGTGCTGTCCAGTTGGATGTCTGCTCCCAGAACCAGCCTCTCAAGGATGAGCGGTTGGTCAGTTCTGTCAAAGGAGGAGGGCAGCATGAGATGTAGCTCCTTCTGTCTGCTCTGTGCCTGGTGAAAGGAGGAGCAAGCAGTTCAGGTTTTGTACACGGATATAAAAGTAGGGGGTCATGAACTCCGATTTTCTGCTAACCTCTGCAAACCCTATGATATAGGCACATTCATAAATTTATCAGGCTCCACTCATTCACATACCCAGTACTGTTTTTCTCAAAAATCAAGAAGGGAGGGTGGTTTGGCCAGAAGGGGTAGATGAAATATCATTGGGAATTGAGGTGAAGATGGCAGGAAAAGAGGTATTAGACTGGGACAAAATCTATATGAATGGTTACAGAAATAATTTGTTACAATTTCTGGATTAGTGGATGAGTTGTGAGCATCAGCCAGTTTCGCTGAAAGGAGAATCTTACTTTCAAAATCTTATGATTTGGGACCCAAGCTTGTGATTTCTGTAATTTGATTTTTTTTTTCATGCTTTAGGATGGTAAAAACATCGGGTTTTTAGTCTGTTTTTACAGGTTCTAAAGTCTGTAGCTTCTTCAAATGTTTTTCAAGTGACTGATGGCAGAGGTTGTCCTTAGTCAAGGTGGACACCACAACCCATAAATCCTTTGTAGATGAAGGAGAGGACTAGTAAAGACAGTTACTATTGCCTATTGTCTTTTGTAGCTAGGCATAAGTAGGACTGTTTCTTCATTTTCCAGCTAGCTCCAGAATGTTCTACTCGAAGATCATGAGTAAACCCCGAGCTGTAGGAGGCACGTGATTTTTAGCAGTACTTTGGAGTCCCTTTGTGTGTGCTCTGTGTTTTGTTTGGGGGATGTACTCTGCCCACATTTTCAGAGTTTGCCTACAGCCATGAGAGCTGGAAGCTTCCCTGAAGCTGAGCCTCCTGCTGACTTGTGTTTCTCTTGGGAGGACAGTGTTGTGTGAAAGCAGAAGCAGAGCTGTACTGGTGGTGCAGCTGTGAGGACAAGTAGAAACCAGATGTACCAGAAGGAAACTGGAAGACATGCATGGGAAAATGGTGTGAATGAGGACATGGTCATTTGGAGAGAGGAGCAACAGGGAGTGTGGTACTAGAAATCAGAGTGGTACTAGGGGGAGGGAGGGAGGGAAATGATGGCAGGACAGACCATGAGATTTTGATCATAATATGGTAGACAGAGTGTAGAAGGGGAGGTGGTGAGTGAAGAAAGCAGGGATGAGGCAGGACATGGTGGAGAGTGGGACTCCGGGAGGACAAAATGGTAGTTATCCATGAGTGCAGAAATTAGGATTGGCATAGAGCACAGAGGGAGAGATGGAGATACTTGCGTTTTTGTGCTGTGAATTTGAATTCTTAAACTTTGAAGTACCCTGCACCACTGAAATGATACTACGACATTTACCATCTACACAACATTGCAACAAAGGCACAGGCAAATGACTTTATTATTATTACTTTCTCAACATAATCAGCCTGAATGAGCCTGAAGTGGTATTTTTGGAGTCTTGAAGCTGCCAGTACTATATTCCGACTCTGTAAGAGATAAGATGAAAAAATTTTGGCATAGTGGGTTGTTCTTCCTATTGTGATGCTGTTGGGAGTGATTGATTAAAGCCGCCAAAGTATCCTATGCCGAGAGAACAAAAGAACCATTGATGATATAATATTTTTGCTGTCTGGTTTCAGATGCTCGTTTGAGCAGCGAATGATTCATCTATTTGGCTCTTGGATTCTGAGCTTTTGAATAATGTAGATATATTCAAACAGCATAAAAAAAGTCTGGACTCAGAGTATTCAGAGCTCATTCACCCTCTCTGCCGCCATGCAGGGTCAGTCATGCATATGTTGCTCCTTCACTCAGTCTCCTTCAAGATCGCTGGTGGTGGACTCTCTCTTCCAAAGTCTCTTCAAGCAGGCTATTTCTCTGGTTTAAAATTTATATTTTTTGAAAGCTGTTCCTAATCCATAACCGGGATCCTTCCTGCTGCATCAGAAGCCTGTATGTTTGGTCCTGTCCACCATGAGCACTGGGAAGAGATTGTCCCCTTTCTCCTTCCAACAGATTTTTGTCTGCTTTTAATTTTTTTAATTCCTTCTCAATCTTCTTCTTAGGTTAAATAGCATTGAAAAGCCTACTAAAATAAAATATAGAATAAGTGCTCGGTCTGTCCTATCCAAGGGGCCTGTTACTCTGCTATAAAAAGAAGTGAGATTGGTTTGGCATCAGTTGTTCTTGAAAAATTAGTGTTGGTCCTTATCTTATTCTTGTCTTTGAAGTACAAATCGGTTTCTTGATTATTTTTTCCAGAAATTTTCTGGGGATCTCTCTTCCTCTTTCCAGCAATGAATTTTGATTATTGCTTTCATTTTAAATTCAACTTTGTCTTGTGTTTATATATTATGCCAAAAAAAAAAAAAAATCTGGAAATAAACTAGGTGGATTTGCTCATTGTTCTAATAATGTAGCATTCTGAATTCTCTGTCTTTGGTACTTACATTCTCATTGCTTTTTAGGGAATTTTAAATTTTGAAGTTCTGTCATATGTCTATCTATCCAAGTAAGTAGGTTGTGTGTTTTGTATGTCAAGATGCCTTCGATATTTGGCTGCACTGAGAACATTATTTCAGTGTTAAAGCTTTTCATTCTTTCCTTGTTTTAAAAAATTGTTTGATTGAGATATTATGTTTTTTATTTATATGCAGTATGTCTTTGCTTGCAAGCTTCACTGTTTGGAAATATAGCATGATATTCTATAAATAAAAGTAAGTGGGATGAGTTAACACACACTAATGAGGAACTCAAGGCTTCTGCTTTTTAGCCAAAGGGAACGCAAAAGGTTGGTCTAACACCTAAAAAGAGTATAGTCAGTCAGAGTACAGACAACTGTTCTATTTTTTTTTTCTTCTTTTTTTTTTTTTCTTGTATTTGTTTTAATAAATGCTAGGGGCCATGTTGGAAACCCAGTTATCAAACCTCTGCTTTGGATTTTTGTTTGTTTTGTTGTTTGGTTGGTTGGTTGGTTTTTTTGGTCTTCTAACTTATTAGAAGAGATTAATCAGGTACTATTGTTTCTACTGTTGGTGTTTGAACCAGCCATGTTTACCATTTAGTAGACTAAATACAAAAAACCCTATTGGCTTAATCTTTGGCAGAACTCAGCTTCAAAAGAGTCCAATAGGTGGGATCAGTTCAGGTAAAATTGGCAGCATACATTTCATGTTCACAGTATTTCCATATCCAGGAACCATGCGTCAGTTCCTGAGAGTTTCCTGTTCAATTAAAGTATGTTCTGTCTCTGAAGCTGAAGATCTTGCACAAAACCCTAGAAAATCAGACTTCCTCTGTTCTTTGTGGATAGCAGCAACCCTTTTATATAGGATCAGAGGAATTTTATAATGGTGTTGGCCGGAATTTTCCTCTCACCATGCCAGGTCGTGGTGACACTTTGTCTGTGCTCCGTGGAGATAGATTGGAATCCTCTGGAATACATCCCACTGTAGAAAAGAAAGATATTATTAACAGCAAGATTGAATATCATGGAGAAGAAAAGGCTTCCTGTGTTTAGGGCTATGAGGAAACAGGATGTGAGATAATTAGCCATAATTTATAATATATAACCATATTGTTTCCTCAGCAAGAAATGGGATGGGTGTTATTCTGTCATGGAGACACCATTCTTTATTTATTCCAAGAGTTCTCATGAGCACTTTGCAAATATTCTAGGAGTGAGCTTGACCAACCATATTTATTCACAGTCTTAAGGCAAAAAAACGCTTGGAGCTTTTAACACCAGCATATAGTATGTGCATACCTTGCCATTTCTAACAAAAACCCAACAGCACACTCCTTAGCAAAAATAGCCTGCATTCTTTTCTTGTTCCAAATTATGTGTTCTAATTTCTGGGATGGTGACCTGTCTAACTAATTTAGCACATTGGACTTATGCTGAACACATTATGCAATGGTCCTCTTTGCCACCCTGAACAGGCTTACCGGTTTCACTCAAACTTGCTGTAACAGGTTGTGATAAATATTATTGAAAGCACTGGGTGTAACTACCACCCTTCACCTTAGAAGAACTACAGTAGATAGCTAAGTGAAAGCCAAGTTAAGCTCAAATCAAAGGCACACGTGGGATTGAACTCTTTGGGCAGAGGTGTCTTGCTGTGGGAGTGCATGTGTGGCAGAGCGAGAGGAGGATGAGAGGGAGTGGAGTTAACCAGTAACGCCAAGAAAAAACAGAGAGTACAGCTGAAATATTTAGAGAAGCAAAGTCTTTTACATTTGTGCAAATAACCAGAATAAGCAAAAATACGATGAAAGGTTCCTTACTTCTCTATCAACCTCTTCTCGCACGGAGCTGTAGGATCTCACACTGCTAGCCACCCGGTTCCATCAAGTGGCGTAATGGTGCATAACGTATGTGAGTCAACAACACACACGTGCTTCACGAATGCCTGGAACAAACCTGGCATGAAACACACATGCAAGCTGTACATTGTGAAGCTACAGCGTGTGCTAGGAGCTGGTGGCACTACGAGCTATAGCCAGGGATTGCATGTTTCAGGATGTAACTGTGGTTGTGATTACTTTCAGATAATGCCCGAGGGTGTGCTACGTGATTGCAGATGCATAGGTCACTTCTTCAAAACCTTGCAGTCTCAAAAGACTGAGGAATGGCAAAAACCCCGGTATCCATTTCTGCTTTTTCATACTCTTCTTTCTAAAAGTACTAGTTTATGTTTTATATTTCTTGTTTCTTGATTTTTTTTGCATTATTCTCTGCATGTTTTTTACTTAAATAGTGGCTGATTAGTGTTTTTAAGATAGATCAGTGGTCTTAGCTTTATCATTTAGTATTATCTAAATACACAGCTTGGCAAGACTCAGCTTTTGATACCTCTTTCTCAGCCAACACTGAAAGTGTTTCTGGTTCTCAGTCTCAGCCCGTGCCTGCTGTAGATTCAGTCATCTACTTGGGAACTCTTCACTGTAATCCTCTCGATATAGAAAGTATATAAATCAAAATAATCTATACTTTTCCCATATAGCAGTAGGAAGAACATTTAAAATTATATGCTGAATTTTTAGATGACTGATTCTTCATGTACTTCATGTAAGGTCTCGTCTTTTCTTTCCTTTTGACATAGAAATAAACCCATTAATGTTCTTGATTAATGAGGGGATGGGTAAACTGGACCTTTCTGGTGTATTTTACATTTCAGCTAAAGCAATTGTTAACTGCAAATTCATTGATTTGACTTCTTTAGCTCATATCTGTATTACAAACAGGTAATAAATTAGGCATACCTAGGTGTTGTTGAGGAACTGAAGGAACCCTATGAAATTAAACCTTTCTGAGGCCTGTCACATAGTCGCATCGATTGGTACTTTGTTATTTGGATGTTGACTCCTAATTTGTACCACAGAGCTGGACTCCGTAGATGGAGGTGCTGCTCCTATTGCATACCAGCACTCTCTTACATCATTAAACGTATAAACCTTCCTATCTTTTTTTCTTCTTTTTGTTTACCCTGGGAGATGAAAACTATCTATCTATCTATCTATCAAGAACGTATGCAGTCTGAACCATACTGGAGAATACTATAACACTGCAATTTAATAGCTTTGTTTCACTTGAATCAGTACTTTTGTACTCGTGTGAATATCTAAAAGATTTTGGTTTTTTAAACAGATGCAAAAGGTCCGTTAGTTGATTTTTTTACATGACAGATAAGGGCAGATCAATTTGTCTGATCTTCTTCCTTGTTTAACGCCGAGATATTAGGAACACTCTTTGGCCTTTGCTGGTTCTACTATAGAAGAGTCCCATATATTTCATTTAAAATGCTTAATCTTTAGCACAGACTTACTTTCTCCAAAGTATTGATTAACTACTGCAGTTCAAAGGTGCACAGAAAAAAAAAAATTCTGGCTTGAAATCTTTTTTTCCTCAGTTGTCTAACATTTTGAGTCTTGCAGTGTCATTTGCCCTTCCTTGAGGTTTTGAATACCAGACTTCTCAAAATTTCTTGCAGTTGCCATTCCCCCTGCTGAGGAATTCTGTATCCGTAACTCTGTGGTTTAGCAATGGCAGTAACTGGTGGATGAACAGGAGTCTCTGAAATCCAACATACCATGCCATCTAGATGTGATCCAAGAGCAGTTAAAGAACCTGCTGCAGAACAGTGTCTCCAGAAAATCTCTGTCTGTTCATACCAAGAGAAGTTACTTTCCCCCCTTGTCTAAGGGAGCTGTCCCTCTTCTGAAGGTTTCTATTTCAGGAAAAATAATCCCCAACAGACCAACAAACAAATCCCAAACTGATGGTTCTTTACATTAATAGGCAGGGTGATGAGCTGTGCAGTTTGAAATGTTGATTCTGCTGCCTGTTATGGGTTGGTAATCACCAGCAAAAGGAAAAAGCGGGTAACTAGAGGTGGTAATACCCTCTTTGATTGCTTCACATGAGTCACCTAAGCTTGTCTGGAAATACCCAGAGAGGGCAGGAGATGATCCATGTTCACTTTTGGTAGTGCTGGTAGAGTTGGTGAGGTGGTGACAAGAAGAGACGATTCTACTCGATTGTTTCTCTTTTAAGAGAGCTCTTTTCATCTTTTTGGTAAGTCCGAGTCTGCCAAGTCAGTTTGTCGATCCCCTGTATTGGTCGCATAGGTCTTCCTCAGAGAAGGCAGAAAAAAGAAATGTAGTTCAGTGTCACACAAGAGGAGTTGCTCTGAAGCAGCGACTCTCAGGGGCCGGGCACCTTGTCAGGGGACTTTCAGACCGTTTCTTCTATTAACTTCTATTAACTGGTTTTAGAGTTGTGTATGTTTCTTTAAATGCATTTAGCAAATGTCAGGTCCTAAACACAACAGGCAATAATCCAAGTGACTAAACTAAGAGCAAAAGTTGGCCATGACTTTTAAAAAAGTCATTTCAGACTTCAGATTATTTGCTGTATAGCTCACATGAATTACATCAACACCAACACCACCATCATCAGCTTTTCCAAACAGTCATTTAGCTTTGTATTATTATCAAATACTTTATGTTGATAACATAGTTTGGACATTAGTGGTTTACTGCACCCAAATTGGGCTATGTTATTACAGTCCCTAGGCAATAATCCCCAGATGATCACCCAGAAACAGCAGTAGAGGTTGCTAGCTAATGGTCCAATACAAACTGAAATGCTGTTGGCTATCTAATAAACACATTTTTCATAGCAGACTCGCTAATAAGGGCACCACTAAAAAGAACATCCCTTAATCATATATAATACCGTGGGTGTGTTTTTAGTGCATAATAAACAATCTTTTTACCCCCCCAAAATGAAGCATCCACTGTACTAAAAGTACACCCCACTTAATACACTCTAAGAATAATAGTACAGTATGTTCAAAAGTCTGTTGAAATAAATAATTTCTGGCACTTCCCCCAAAATAGCACTTCAACGAGCCTCTGCTTGTCTGCAGCTGCTCGGGTTGACATTATGGAAAAAGGCAGCTAGGTGGAGGAGTTGTTAATGTTACGGTGCTCAGGCTAATGCAGCCACCCTCTGGGCTGGGCTGGAGGAGGTGCTTAGCTTTATGCACTGTGAAGAGTTTTGTCGAATTGCTGAGATTACTCACAGGACATAAAATTAAGGACCTATGTAATTATTTCCTAGGTCCATCATCACATGCCTTGGGGTTTTTCTAGGCTGTTTTGTTTTATTTTGTTCTCCTATGGTTACATTCAAAAATGATTTTCAGCAGTTAAGCTAGGATTTTTTCCAGTGGGGCTTTTTCTGCCTGAAGTTTCTTAGTCCTTTGAATGTAAAATGCTAAAAGAAAATCTAACCAAAGCTGTAAGCACCTTCACAACTGTAAATAATAACTAAAAATAGTAAAGTAACCTTCCCAATAGGAATTCAGTGAGTTGGGCACCTTCTGACGCCCTCTCTGCTGCAGTCTTGGGGTCCCCAAGGTTTGGGGCACACCGCGTGCTGTGGGGTCTCCGTTCCTGCTGCTCTCAGCTCTGCGTGGGGGAACAGCGGGTCTGCACAATATGAACCTGTCACCCAAGCAAGGCTTATGGGACACAGAGGTGAAAGACACATTTTGGAGTAGTGTCTGAAAGGAAAAGCCATTGTCTCTTCAGTGGACCCAGGAGATAAAAAGAGTGACCAAGTTGCAACTATCATGTAACATCAAAAATCAGAATGGACCTGAGCTATCAAACCCAATTAGCCAGCTATCAAAGGAACCAATACCGTTTTAGTTATCTTCTTCCCCCAGTGCCTTGCTGTTACTGCAGACCTGTTCAGGTGGAGTGCCTGCAGGTAGCTGCCCACAGCAATTCCTTAGTGAGCCATTGCCCTTCACAGTCTGTGTGTGCTTTTCACACTGAATATATCCTTGTGACCTGTACAGGATGGTTGTGTATCCATTTGTTTATCAGACAGAATTCACAGAATCACAGAATGGCTGAGGTTGGAAGGGGCCTCTGGAGGTATCTGGTCCAACACCGCCTTGCTCAGGCAGGGCCACCTAGAGCCAGTGGCCCAGGACCATGTCCGGATGGCTTTTGAATATCTCCAAGGATGGAGACTCCACAAGCTCCCTGGGCAACCTGTGCCAGTGCTCAGTCACCCTCACAGCAAACAGGTATCTCCTGATGTTCAGAGGGAACCTCCTGTGTTTCAGTCTGTGCCCATTGCCTCTGGTCCTGCCACTGGGCACCACCGAAAAAAGCCTGGCTCCGTCCTCTTTGTACCCTCAATTCAGGGATTTGTACACATTGATGACATCCCCCCTGAGCCTTCTCTTCTCCAGGCTGAACAGTGCCAGCTCTTGGCCTCTCCTCATGTGTGAGGTGCTCCAGTCCCTTAATCATTTGTGGCCCTTTGTTGGACTCTCTCCAGTATGTCCCAGTCTCTTGTACTGGGGAGCCCAGAACTGGACCGAGCACTCTGGGTGTAGCCTCCCCAGTGCTGAGCAGAGGTGAAGGATCACCTCCCTGACCTGCTGGCAACAATCCTCCTAATGCAGCCCAGGATACCACTTGCCTTCTTTGCGGCAAGAGCACTTTGCTGGCTCATGTTCAACTTGGTGTCCACCAGGACCCCCAGGGCCTTTTCTGCCAAGCTGCTTTTAAGCAAGTATGGGAAAAAAAGAAAAGAAAATGCTATCAAATGAGATGAGCTGCTTTATACATTTCTGAATTGGTAGGCTGGAGAGCTAAGTAGGTCATATAAATGCCATTCTCCCAGGTTAGTGAGAAGGAAATGTTATAAAGTTTTAATAAAACAGAAAGCCATATTTCTACTGAGGGAGCACATTATATATTTTGCAGCTATTAATAACAGTAAGCTGTTATGGGCAGCCAGTAGTGACCTGCTCAATTCAACATTAAAAGTGTGGCTGTCACACCTGAAGTGTGACAAACATGTTTCAAGTATTGGGGTACGCTGCTCAAAAGGAACATTTCAAGCAGATAGTATAAGGGTGTTTATTTTTGCTTACCAACCTCTTCCAGCTGCTTTAAAGTCTATAATAGAAGTGCTAAAGAGGCTCAAAATTGTGTATCTTTTTAACAAAAATGAGATCCCGCACTGAGACTGCACCTCTCCAGCAGAGATGTGATGGACGCTCAGCCATGGATGTTCAGCCGACCCCTCTGGAATAAGTTGGATAGGTTTTACATTTTCTAGCCCTGCAAAGGCAGCATTTCCTTGATGCCATCTTCCCTTTCACAGCATCAACATACCAGTGTGTGGTGGCCTGGAGGGCACTGCTGCCCATGAGAGCAATTATTCTGCTCCCCCCGCTTGCCGACCACCTTTCCAAAAGGACTTCAAGAATGGGTAGGGAACCGTTTTAAGGGTGAGACGAATTTATCAGATGGCAGCTGCTGGCTTCTGGATCCTCCCTTTTTTGTGGTGGGAGAGGTGGACAGCCCTCCCATGCTGCTCCTTGAAGGGGTGTAGCTTGCTCCCTGGAGAGGCTGTCCCTGAGGTGGCCCTGGAGTGAGCTGGGCTCTTGGGCTTGCATGTGGCAGGCGGACAACTCCTGTCAGCCAGCTTGTACACAGGCCCCCCTGGCTCCTGCGAACACTGCCTGGGGCAGTAGTTTGTGGGGATTTCTATATTATTTTTAATAAAGCAGATTTTTTATTTTAGAGGGAGAAATGTGGATTTTCAATTGACTCTGGACTGGCTAATAATTCTTGAAAATTTTAGATGGAAACAAAACCTGTGTATATGCTAGCTACAAGTGCCTGTGTTTTCTCGAGCTTTAATTACTTAGATAATTGTGGGGAAAGGTGCAAAATCCTCTTTGAATAGGGCCTCCTCTCCAAATGAAAGTCAGGGCGAGCAGTCGGAAAGCCCCTTCAGACAGCCTTCCTTGGGCAGCTGCTGCAAAGAAGTCACCAAGCAGCTATTACACATCTCGATTTGCAGAAGATGCAAAGTAACTGAACTAGCCACATGGTGGAGCTAGTTTTGAGGAGAGGAAGGTCAAAGCATCCCGAGAGATGCTCCTCCTGGCTTTGGGGGAAGAGATGCTGCCTCCCAAACTGCTGGCAGGTATCCTGCTTGGTATCTTCCAGACATAAGTGATCAGTGGGCCTTCAAATAGAGAGCAAACACAGAAAAGCAGTTCTCAACAGGGAAGAGATTTAGCAAGCTGTTCAGCAATGCTAAATAATGGGGTTGAATGCCAGCAGGCATGGGACCCCAGATACAGACCCAGCTGCTGCAATGAAAACATAAGATTAGGGAAAAAGTTCAATTTTCTAGATACTTGAACATCTTGGCTAATTTCCACCTGAAAAAATATTTCAGCAGGATCTAAAACACAGCCCGTGACTCAGAATAAGCCTGTGATTGTTTCTATGAACACTACTAGCTGTGAATGGGAAGTATAACTGAGTGGTGGCATCCCGTATTTCCAGCAAAAAAAAAGGATTGCCACAGTAACTCCTTTCAGACAACTTTTCTGTTCACTGCGATGAAATCGGTTCAAAATTAATTATCAAGCAAGTATTGATTAGCCACATCATTTGAAGGAGATGCCGGGGTTTATTGCTCCTGATGGGTCTTTCCACCAGCCAGGCAGGGGAGCCTGGCAAGCCGCCCCCGGCTCCGTGCCGGACCCCAATGCGGTAGGTGGCAGCGTGTCACCCTTCGACAGGGCCGTTTGGTGGCTGGGAGCTCCAATTCATAACCAAGCTGGTTAGGAGAGACTGCAAGCTCCACAGAGATGCTGCTTTTATGTCACATTGCAATCTCCCTCCCTCCAGCAGTCCTTCTGTCCTCTACAGACTGTAAATTACCCACCCCCAGCTTTCCACACCAGATAACCACTTATTCACCCCCTTCCTTCCCTCCCCTCACAAACACTTCATTGTACAGCAGCAATGCCACTTATTTTTGCTGGAGTTTTATCCCAGTTATCCTTCTTTAGAGAGGGCTAAAGGCGGCAAGCTGTGATTGAGCACAATGACTGTCCCTTAGGGAAAGGGACGGCCGGAGATGTTGTTAGTTCCGATTAAACGGTGATGCCAAAACTTCACAGGATCAGGCTTTATATGACCGGACATATTTAGCATTTTAGCAGTACTGTAAGTGAGGATGTGCATCGTTTCCTGGGATTGTCAAGCCTTTGATGGAACTCTTGGTATGCAATGAATAATATTGTTACAATATTGTACTTTCTTAAACATAGCGGGCATAATTAAAGTCCCACCCGCAAAGGTCAGATCCATCTGACTCACTATTGTTAAGAGTTAAGAGACTTCAATTTATTTTAACAATGGCTTGTTTAGCATATGAAGTCAATGAATTTCTTGTCTTTGTGGAAGGTGTCATTTTACTATGCCAGGGACAATGTGGAGTTCTGGAAGAAAGCTAAAAATAGAGGACAGATGCTGCTGCATCTGTTTGTCACTTAACAAAATTAAGAAAACTTACCAAAAATTAAAGCCACTTTGATCAAATCAGTGAAATTATTATTTGCATCAGTGTACTATCTGGTCCTGTGTATTTAAAAATGGGTCTATACCTTTAAAGGTAGGATTGCTAAACCAATAATATTGTAGATTATGAGAAGCAATAACACTTTCTAAAATTCAGTTTTTGTAGGTATTTTGCTTGCTTGTTTTATCACAGTGAACTACTTCTGACAAAAAAATATATTTCTCATTTTTATGTCAGTTTTACTTTCTGGAGCTCTTGCAGAAGCACAGAACTGGTGCACTGTATTTGTATCAAGCATTGCATTGGCACATTTAAGTTCTCCCATCAGGAGAAAAAGAGTTTGAACTACTATCACCAATAACAGCAAAATAATTATTAATGAAAGCAATTAGCAAAAAGCAATCTCTATTTTTTAGCTGATTAGTCCGTGCATTTGATAGCCCTCTGTGTATAATTAGTTTCATGGTTTTACTGATGGCCACTTAGACCCAGACCTTCAGAGGCATTTTGGTTTGGAAATCTAGGGCAAGCCTGGTGCCCGTGTTTATTATTAGGAGCCTAAATGACTTTGTGGGGTCAGACATTAGTCCTGATAATGGAAACACATTAATCTGTACCTAACCCTGTTACTGTGAACAGTCTGATTGTCAAGCTCAAAAAGAAAAACAATGAAAAACAAAACTCCTTTCTTACTCTTTAAATAAGGAAACCAGGCAGAAAGCTTCCAGCAGTGGGGAAGATACCAGCTCAGTCCCTGGTGGGTGGCTTTCTGTGCGGCAGCTCACACTGTTGCAGATGCTTTCGCAGAGCGACCTACCCGAGGTGCGGGGAAGGGCAGGATGGCCGGCACTGGGTACAGAGGTGGCGGGCAGCCCTCCTCGCCATCTCAGCGAGAGGACCGTGCTGTAACCGCCTCAAGAAGTGGCGAAACAGCAGCAATTCCAGGCAATGCCTTTTCCAGCTTTCTTAAGGCAAATAACTGGAGCACCCCGGAGGCCTGACATCTTTGAAGGAGCTGTCTCTGGAGTGCTGCAAACCCCACCTGCCATCCCCGCAGTGGCTGCTGGCGAGCTTAGGGCTGGCTGTGCTCGTCCCCATGCTTGGTGGGCAAACCGTCACCTTGCCCAAATCCAGATTTACCGATCACTGAGCAGCCCAGGAGCAGACTTAAGAATCGGCTGGGACTGCATGTATGTATTATACTACTTTTCCTTCATCCTTGCGTGAGGGAAACGTATCAGCACACGTTGCTGCATGTGGTACTGATGAACGTGCTGGATAACTGAAGCAAAAGATGCCGGCCAGCATCTGGCAGTGCGAACAGCCAAGTTGGAAAGGAGTAGGAGGGACAGCGCCTGAAAGCCACTTCTCAAATCATTGTACAGATCTCTGCAATTTTTCTCCTCAAGCTGAAGGGGAGAGGGCAGGGTTCAACACAACACCGGAATGAGTCTAAATGTGATTGATTTTGCTGTCTTGCTTACATAACCCACCTAATCCTGCCTCCCAGCTCAGTAAATCGCAGCCCGCAGCCCGCTTCTTAGACATCGACCCAGAGGATCGTGATGAAAAGCAAATCTCATTACCCATCAGCAGTGCAAGCGATAGAGAATGGAAAGCAAAGAGAATTATAACATTGCCACCTAGATTGAATCAGTTTTATCTTAATTTTTATCCAGTATTAATTCTTAGACACACAAAAAACATTGTGCCAGGGGCGTGGGGAATGAGCTAGGAATTGGACTACAGGATTTTCTGTGATGAGAGGAGCCCAGATCTCATGCTGAAGGTGTGGGATTAGGGAGTTAGGGGCCATGTTTATTCCAGCATCCCCAGTTAAGCCCACAAATGAGTAGTCAGGATTTACAAAGAGATATTGAACACTCCGGAAGAGCGCTCTCACTGACATATCCTGGCCAGTAATAGCAATGTGAGGCATTTCTTAAAAATCTACTCTTATTTGTTGACCTAAGCAGGAGCTGAGCTCTTCTGGCAATTTATCCCCAGTGGGGAGACTAAGCATCTGGGACATCTGACCTTGCACACCCTCCCTTGGTATCAGGGAGGTGCAGTTTTGCCTTTGAATCTTTATGTGCAAAAATGAGGGCAATGCTGAAAATATTCAGGAGGGGCAGCGGTGGCCCCTAATTCAGTCACTGCCACTTTGAAAAAGGTTAGGGTTTTACGTGAGTAATGTTGGTCTTGTTTCTTCAGACAGTTGTTTTTTTCTTAAAGTAAATTTGGTCTTTGAGGAGGTGGAAATAAGGTATGGTCGACGGGCACGTGGGGAGGAAGGGGAGGGGCAAGCGGAAGGAGGCACTAGTGTGGTGGTTGCTTGCAGGAGCCTTTACACCTCAGAGTGTTTGGGGAAGTGGTGCTAGCTAGATATCTGCTGTCCTCCAACCATCTGCACCTGGAAAACTGCTCTCCTGGGTGAAGGGCTGAGCTAGGTGTTCAAACCAGCCCCTGCAGACTTCAAGGATGAAGTAAAGGAGGGTCTCCTGGTGACACAGCACCATCTTTCCTGGCCATCCTTCACTGAGAGCTTAATCCAGCCCCGGGCAGAGCGGGGACAGATGGAGGCGATGCTGTCGGAGCGCGCATGGCCCCGTCTCTCTTCAACCAGCTCTGATTAGGAACCTTGTGTTTTGCAGCCATAGCAGAACAAATGCAATCAGGAAGGCCATGTGAAATCAACTTCTGTTTAATTATTCATTGCATACCTCTATGCTGTGCTGAGGAAATCATTCCAAACCCTATAGTACCCAGCTACTTTCAGCTGCCTTCCTGAAGGTAAGCATGTGACTCTGGTTTCGATTGCTACTGTAAATATACAATTATTTATAAACTACCTCACAGGGACCATATGGTCCCCTTTTGAATAAAAATGCACAGACGGAGCTGAAAAAAATCTGTGGAAGAGAGGCATAGTAAATTGATACGTAGCGTACCATCTGCTTCCATGTGCGAGTGATGTTATAACAAACTGCAGGAGGCACAGCTAAGACAACCGTAGAGAGCCAACTCCTTCATGGTGTTTGCAGATCTTCTGCTGGTCTTCTGCCTAGCGTCAATTTTTTGTTGTCATTTGCTGCAGCAATATACCAGGAAAGCCATATTGGCTAAGTTCTACACGCTTAGGACTAACAGTCCTGTGTGGTTTCCCTTGCATATGACTATCCAGTGAGCACCTCTTAATTTGATTTCAATTGCTTTGAGTTTTGCTAGGTTTATGAAACACATGGAGTATCACCAATCAACCAGGCTAAAGTTAAAATGCTTCTGACAAGGTTTATTCAGTAAAACAGCAAGAAAACTGATGTAGAACTTCCCATTTATTGAAATATTTTCCATACAGGACCGAAACTTATTTCAAATTTGCTTGGATGATGTCAGAGTAATGTTTGTGTTAGTTCTCAGTTATTACAAAGGAGCCATGAAAGCTGCATAGATCTGGTTTTTATCATTGTTACTGTAATATCAGGATGCTGTAAGCACAGGTGCCAAAAGGAAGCATCGTTGATGCCACTCGGGTTATGGCGCAGCAGCGCGAACCCTTAAATGGGTCACTGGCTCCGCAGGGAGAGGGTAGCTGAGTACCAGCAAAAGGGCAGTGTAGGTCGTTACGGGTGTGAGCAGGTTGTCCCTGTGCTTTGCTCCATCCAGTGTTACAGGAGCCAGGCTGCTGGAGGTCCCTTGAAAGCACAAAGGCAATGACTGAAAAATTATGGGTTTATTATGGCAAGAAAAGAATGGGGTGGATGATGGGTGGGACAGCCAGTGCTAGTACCAACCCTGTGAGTTTGGGAACAGTTCAGTGAGCCTGTCTGGCACACACGGTGAGTTACTTTTGCTCTCACATTGTTTGGGAACTCGGCTGGGGGCCAAGAAACCGGCTATGCCCTTTGTACTCAGCCCCTAAGAGTCGGCAGGCAGGGAGCGTGGGTCCCCGGGTCGCCCTGGTGTGTGGGGAAGGGGAGCCTCAGGTCTGAGCTGCCCCTGTGAAAATCCGGCTGCGGCTACACCGCCTGGGCAAGGCCGAGAAGGGAGGCATGTGAAAATGCTCAGGATCTT
The DNA here is from genome assembly GCA_013389945.1 of Fregata magnificens. Lineage (NCBI taxonomy): Eukaryota > Metazoa > Chordata > Aves > Suliformes > Fregatidae > Fregata > Fregata magnificens. The sequence continues at coordinate 27,817 of WAAD01035204.1, forward strand.
TGTAAAAGCTCAAGAAAAATGTAATTTTTCAATAAAAAGGCAGAGGGGATGCACACTTTAAGAATATAAACAATGCGCATTTTCTGAATTGTTATAATAATGTAACAATGTTATGAATAATATTATTACTAATATTATTAAAATGCATTCAAATTGCTCAGGTTTTGACGCTGAAATTCCAACCACAGGGCGGCGGCTGAGTCAAACAGAAAAGGACAGAAGTGTTAAAAAGGGAGTAATAAATAAACTGAGCTGCCTTATTCTCCTCCCCTGTCCTCCTCAAGGCCCTCAAATACAGGACGGCAGGCAAAGGGGCCTTCTGGCAAACATCTCCTTGCCTAGCCAGCTCTGAGGAGGTGTTGGGTCTCTTGTGGGCACTTTCTTCCTTTGCAGCTTGTTTTGTGCCTCTCTGCAGAATACATTGAACAGAGACTTCACCATCTTGACTGGCTGTGCACCAGGGGCAGTTTGAGACTCCTGAGAAACAGCGGTATAAAATGCTGAGATGAGAGAGTAGCACATTAGTAAAAATGAAAGCATGGCTCATCAAGGGACCTATATTTTCACACAAGGCTTTCTGACCCTCTGTCAGTCTTTCCTTGCTTCAACCGGGACTAAGGTTATGTGTGCAACCTTTTCCTCTTACTCCCCTTCTAGGCTTCCCAGGTGATGTGCAGCTCACTGAAGCATCTCTTTACAGGGTCTTCCAAACTCCTTTGGCTTTAAAGCAGCCAAGATGGGAGACAGTCCTTCTAAAAGCACCATCTGCTGACTTGAAACAGAAGAAGCAGCAGGCACCCAGTATCTTGCAGATTGGTTAAGGCCGTCACAAGAAATGTGAGCTGGGCTGCTAAATGACACACGCACATTAGAGTTGTGGTATGACTTTTTTTTTTCAGATGTCAAAGCAAAACACGAGGTATCTGTCTTATCCCAGCCCTAACCCTATGAAAAATGCTGTGAGTACCAGTGAGGCTTGTGGTTGCCTCTCGTCTCCTTGCTGGGTGAGGTGGATTTCTTCCACAGGTCATCGGCAGCTTGTGCACTGGAGTAACACCTCAGTTTCTGTGTGTTCAGATATAAAACAACAGTGCAGGAGGAAATACTTTTGGTGACCCAGTTTCACCGGAGTTGAGAGCAGATGTGTTTTCTATAGCATGCAGTACTGCTGCAAAGCCTATTGGTTTAGTGCTAAACTGCTGGGTCCATGCTGATTTACCTCTTGATCTTGAATACAAATGATAAATTTGTGTCAGGGATTAGTCTGCGTGTGTAGCCGACAAGGAGACAATCATACAGCTAATGATATTTTTGCACAACTGACTGTGGAGATGAGGAAAAAGAGGAGCAATGGCTAAACACACGCTTAGAAATATGAGTGCATATGCAAAGTAATGTTTCCTCAAGAACAGAGAAGACTCAGGTGCCCAGTTGTGCAATTCTCAATAGCCATCACTAGCCATGTTGGCTACCTCATCACAGCTTGGGCCTCACGCATTAAGGGGTTTCACTGAGCTTTACAGCTGTACTTGCCTTTAATTTTTTTTTTTTTTGCTTAGTTGAGATTTGCAATAACGTTGCCCTAAAAGACATGGAGCTCCTACAACTCCATTGGGGTAGTTTTCATTCCTTAAAATGTTTTTCTCAGCAATGCGACACTGGCATCCTTTGCTATTCATTTTCCTGGGGTTTTGTTTATTCTCCACATCTTTTACAGAGTTGGCTTAGATAATTTTTCATTTCTTATCAATGTTGGAACCAATAAAATATAAATCCTATATCAGCGATAAAAGATACAAAGGCTTGAAGCCTACCTGGGATTTCCCTTGTCCCCTCCCTCCCCCCAAAACAATTCATGTATAACTTAGTATCTTAGTAGAGAGCCATTAAGGCAGTTCTTCAGATTATGAAAGTCTAAGACGTTTTATCAGATTATATAAATCTAAGGCTAATTCTGTTGACCACAGTGACCTCAACCATTTCACAGCAGGCTCTGAACCTTGGAAGATCTGTGGAAGTGATGCCTGGGAATAGCTCTGTGTATCTAATAGTAAATTAGTCTGGTCCTTTTCAGTAGTGTTCCTACCACTTAGTGGTGGCTGCTAGTGACCTTTGTGAAATCAGCTCTGTACCATCTTTGTGGCTACATTTCTTTGCTCGTAAAACTCAGCACTCTAAATGGCATCCTTGTTAGCAGTTAATTAGCTCTTAATTCTTCAAAAATGTACAGCATTTGTAGATGGGTGCTATACAGCTAATCTGGTCTATTGTAACTAGACTGCGGGTTTTCTGCCTCTGGCTCATCCAGATCTTCCTGGAAGGTCCCTGGGACCAAAAATTTGCTGGGCAGACCTGCGGCAAGGACACATGAAATCCCTTTTGCAGCTTTGAGCCATAGGACATCCCAAAGTTAGTACTTCTCCAGCAAGGTAGCAGAGGTGTTACCAGCTGTCTGCTGATACAATACTGCCTTTGGTAGAGCACTTATGGAGGTCCCCTGACACAGCACCTGTAAAGTAGTGGCGTTGGAAACACTGCCTGTTCTTCTTGTGGGTAAATGCCCTCCTCATGTCTGTCCCCTTGTGAAAAGTACACCTCTCGGAGCCGGCTTCAATGAATCCTGCTCTTTGTGGGTGTTGTTTTCATTGCTCAGCTGTGCTAACCACAGTGTTTTCTCAGAGGTAGGTGCGTAGGTAAAGAGCGTGTTGCAAGAGGTGTTTTCTGGCAATTAGTTGTGACCTATTTTGTTTACTGGCATCTGGACTGTTTGTAAATACCAAAATAAAAAAAATCTTTCCAATTTTAGACAACTGTCCTGAGCCCTCAGAGTGGCGTTCAGATGCCCTCAGAGGAAGTCTGGGTTATTTCTGCAGTAAACAGGACTAATGGTCTCTTGTGCTTGATAGAGGGTTGTAATGTAAATATAGACATGTTCTTACTTGAATGAATTGATTTATAATCGTCCTGTCTTTTAGGATAGTGAGATTGTCCCCAGAGAAGTCAAGGTGTTGGTGATGTGTTTGCCTGGTGTGTTGTAGTGCCACCCCACTTGCTCAGTGCTTTAGTTGCCTGCCTGGGGTTTGCAAAAGGCACGGGGTGCATCTTCTGCTTGGTGGGCTCATGCTCTGGTCAGCCACGAGAAGGAACCTCCTCCTCATGGCTGACCAGAGCATGAGTCCCACCAAGAGCTGAGTTTTCCCCGGCGTAATCTGGAGCAGGCAGGGACATGCCAGATCACTGGATGAAGGAAGGTAATTAGGTGGCATGCATGTGTCTGAGCACACTTCCCGCTCCCTAGAGAGTACTCTGCATCTTGGTGGGCACTGGCAGCCCCATACAAAAGACTTCAGGTCATTCTTCATTCCTTGGCCCAGAGCAGAGGTGAGAATATCATCTCCTCTCTGGATTAGATTGGTCCTAAACAGTACAGTCTGTGATCACATTTTACACTAGGAAATCAGCATCCTGTGTGAAGATGACACGTCTGCTTCTGTAGTGATATGGAGTGTGTGTTGAAGCCATCAGCACAGCTAGGACTCAGTTATTCAGGCTTTTTTGTCAACCAAGTTTTATTGTTTTCACTACCAGAACTCTTTAAGAAAACAAACAATTTCTACGTCTCTTAGTACCTGCAGTCCTGGGTTTTATTCCATTAACTGCGGGGACTGAGGGTTCTGGTTAAAATAATCTGCCTCTGGAAAGCGGAGAAGTTGACCCTGTTTGTTCTGCCCAGAAAGATGCCAATTAGTGCTCCACTCAAGTCAAAATTTAACAAAGGCTTGAATGTTCCTGTGCCTGTTGCTCAACAAGATTGTTTATCAATTTACAGGGAGGCCACGCTGCCTTTTCAAAGTGCTGCTGGAGGCCTGCCAGCAGTAGTAACAGAGACTACGCTCACTGTTTAAATGCCACTGGATGTGAGAATGGCAGAGTGATGCCTGTTTTCGTTTCATTTTATGATGATCTAATTGCAAGAGATATATAATTCCTCGTTATGTCAGGGAAGTTGTTTCTCCAGCATCTGGTACTTCTCTGATTATCTACAAATGGTATCTGAAAATTAATAGGAGATCCAGCTCTCACTTAAGAAATACTAGTAGGAACAGTTGCCTGCACAAAGCCCGAGGAGACTTGAGAGTCTGCAAGAACTGGCTTTGTCAGTGAACGTATAATTTTCTTTTTCTTCTTTTTTTTTAACATCCTAGTAAATTACAGGCTTTGGTTATGGTTTGAAGAAATGTGTTCTACAAATGTTGTAGCATCTGTATGCTGCTGGTTTTACTGCAGCCGTTGTACAGGTCATTAATCTGATCTCACGTCGTAAAAATTTCTCCACCCTCTTCATGAGTTTCTTTGTTATCATAACACTTTCCAATACCTTGGCGCCTAACTCCTCTATGCTCCCTTATAATTACCCGGGGTAGAACAACCGCTTTTTTATCCTCGACACGCTTGGCTCCTGCGGCGGTGTTGCCGAGCCCTGCGCTCGCCGCATCTCTGTGGCAGACTGCACATCCAGGAACATGCAGGGAGCTCCGGAGGGCTGGTCCTGGCGGCTGGGGAGACATTTGGCCAACAGACCCTCTCTTCTCATCCTCTTCGATTGCTCACCAGCAGAAGCTCATGGCGAGCCTGGAGAGGGGAAGTGGCAGCCGCAGATGGTCCCTCATCTGATACTTCGTTTTCACCTCTCTGATCAGTGTCAAACACCTCTAGAGGCACAAGGGTTGTCGCCATCCGGTGCTCTGGAAGGGGAATGGTTGAGCAAACCCCTCCTAAGTGAGGTGAGGGGAGCTGGCAGCTCTGCCTGGGCTGTGGGGCAGGTCTGTAACAGGCAGTAACGGGGATGGTCCAGCTGTTGCAAAGCTTACGTGAAGTAAGCACTGCTGGGAAAACACCGGTTTTGGGGAAGAGTCACTTTTGGGAACTTACCTGAGCACAGGTCCCCAAAGGTGTCCAGGAAGGAAGAGCTCATGGGAGCGTGTCATGGGCACAATCAGCACCTGGTACATTCAAAGGGTGTAGTCTGAAGTAATGATCTCCACCAAAAACTAGGTGAATTTCACTGGCTTTTCATAACTGGCAAGAGGACAGTGCTTCAGGTTTGCTGACTACTGGGCAAACACTCTCCCAAGGAGACGTAGCAGGCAGGAGGGGATCTGGTTACCTCTGGGGAAAGGAGCTGAGGCTTTAAGCTGGGTGGCATTTTCCAAGGAAGGGATGTGGTTCTCGGCTCTGCGGTATGTTCTGGCCCCCATTTTTCCATTTTTTTTCCATTTTTCCAGGGCAGCGGCCTCCATGGGTCCATAGCGTGGGGATCTCAAAGAGGGCAGCAGTCAGCCAGGCACCACCATCAGCCTCACAAGGTGGCTTTGCTCTGCAGAGTGGCTCTCAGACAGGGCTGGCCTGTGCCACTCCAGCCTGTCACAGTTTACTTTCCTAGCCCTATTGTCTAAGCCTCGGCCAAACTACACCTTTTTCCAAGAATCCCAATAACCTCATGTTTTTCAAGCAGTGAGCCATGGCAAGGCTGAAGCACGCTAAGCCAGCAGCCCAGACCCTTGCCAGTGCCATGGCATTTAGCAGTGTAACACCAACAGCTTTAAAAGACTCCATTTTCCGTAACTGTATGTTGAAAGAGAAATGCATGGCAATTAATATTTGCAAAATACAGATGCCAGGCTGCCTAAAAACTGTCTAACCGCACTGGGGTCTGTGTTAAGAAGTCAGTATTTCAGCCAGAGATTGCTAACACAACTGACTGCAAAGCAAATGGTGCTGCTGTCCTGTGTGGGTCTGAGAGAAAGGTGTAAGAAGTGAAGCCCATGTTCAGTTTATCAGGGGTCTGTGGTTAGAAAGGTTTAGAAATGAACTTACCACTCATCCCTGCTCCTACCGTCTCCACTTTCTCCACGCTTCTTGAAGTTGGCGTGAGTGCTTACGACCAGCTCTTGGCACAGTGGGGAATGAGACATCTTAACAGTGGCCTGAATTTGGGCTTCAGCCTGAAGATTAACTGCAATTTCACACAAACTTAAGTCAAACTAAGACCCCACTTAAACCAAATGGGGGTGGGGGGGAGTCTCTTCCCTCAGGCAGAGCTTGCCCTAGGTAATTTTCCTTTTTTTTCCACTCCCAAGTAGGGACTGGTCAGATGAACTCAGAAATCTGGCTAACCTTGGGTATACATAAAGACCAAGCCAAACCAAAGGTAGAATTTTGTGGCTGGAAAGGAGGTTGGTGTTCCTATCTTTGGCTGTGTAGCTTAAGGTGAGATTCAGGTGAAGATGTCAGACTGCACTGCAGAAGGCAACAGATGTTTGTTGTCTCTGCAAGCAAGGAAGAAATATAGCTTCTCCTCTTTTTCCTCTGCTCCCTAACCCATGTTCCTATGCTTTAAGGTATGGCTCTGAGATGATTATGGCATCTGTACTCAAACCCAACTCTAACAGCAGCCCTTAAAGCTAAACCGCGTGACTTGACTCTGAAACAGACTGGTGAGCACTCAGACAGTCTTCAGGGAACAGGCAGAAACAAGCACTGGGCTTGAGAAATGCTGTCACCTTCAGCAGCGCCAGTCTGTGGTGACCATATGCCCCAGCTTCAGGTCCCTCTAAGACTGTATCAGAAACTTTACATTAATGCTCCATAGCCATGTATTTATGTTTTACTCTATATACTCTACCAAGTCTAATATAGTTGGCTTTGCAAGAGCTGCACGCCCTGAGTTCAGTGAAAATACTTGTGTAAGAGCAGGGAGCACATGCTGTTTAAGGCATTATAATGATATATAGTCATCTATTTGAAAGAATGAGTATGACCCCGTTAGTTTAGATCACAATTTTAATGTTTAAAAACTATAGGGGTAACAGATTATAGAACTTAATACATTTTTTTATTTACACACAGAAACCGAAAAACTGCATCGTTCATTTGGATATGAGCAGCACAAAGTATGGTGATGTTAGCAGGAGCAAAATATTATCAATGACTCACTTCAACAATCTATTAGAGACGAGCTCGTATCAAGCGTACATCATTCAAACAGTATTGTTTATACTGGATCTGGGTGAGCCTTAACATAGCTTGGGACACTAAAAACAGGTTTCTATAAACAAGTTAAAGTTCAAGTCTTGTGGAAAAATACCTTTACAGTTTATATTTTGTTGGCTATAACACTGAAAACAAAACGTACACTTGTATTAATTTGAAAAGCTCTGTAGAAGTGACTGCATATAGGTTTTTTCCTCAAATTTGTGCTCATGGTGAAAGCAAATGTTATTTCAAGTTTCATATTCATCCAAGACCATAAAGTAAACATGGAAAAAAAATTAATTATTTATAGCTGCATTTCTCAACCTCGATTTTTCAGCAATCCTGAAAAAACATGTTTCCGTGCTGTACCAGCAAGAAAGTCTATGCAAGGCTCTTGACGGAGGCACTCTCAAGGACATACATACACAACCCTCCCCTCCTGTCATCCTCACCCCTGGACACGCAGCTATCCCAGGACCAAAATACTGGCTTCTGCCAGCTCGTGGGGTGGGATGTGCAAGCAGTCCCTGGCTGGCGATGCTCTCATCAGCCTCAGGTGCTAGTGTTTTGGTCACATGATAGCAGTGTGCCTAGGTCTGCGGTGGAGAAGCAGCTGCAGGACTCTGCAGGAAGGGTTGGGCTAGAAATGGCACGAATTGCTCTGGTTGCTGCCCACCCCTGGCTTGTAGTACTTTTTTTCTGAACTACAGGCATTTCTGGTGGCTGAAAATGGAAATGCAGAAGTCCTGCCCTGACTTCTCTTTGTACTAGTTGGGTAAATACATGCCTGGATACAACATGGCATAATGCTGGGTCACATTGCTGGCTGCAGTTTGCTCTGGTTTCTGCATAAAGCCTTTTCAAGCACTTTACTGCCACCTGACCTCAGCTGAGGAGGTAGGAGGTACCTGAGTGCCAAAGGGGCCCTTCACAAGGCAGATACTTTACCCAGCAGGAAGACTGGCTAACTTGCTGTTGAGAGAACAGGGAGTCATGTGCTGGAATTAATCCTAGCAATTTCATTGGACCTTTTATTTCTCTTTTTCTTGTTACATTAGCAATGTAATTATAATTTCAAGTTCAGGATTTAACTTGTGAACTCTTGGGAGAAAGGAAAGGATATACATTTTGCTAACTCAGAAGCTAAATTATTTGTATTTCTATTAAAATTATTCTTGATATGCAGAGCCTATCTCAACACTTCTATATCATAGGTGATAAACAACTGCAAAAATATACAGCATCCTATTTATTTACAATATATATGTACATAGAAACAAAATTTCCTACAATACAACACAACTGCATAGATTTGTCTTCAGAAACATAGGCATGTGTACAATTTGTGAATTCTAGACCTTTCCAGCCCTGTACTTTTTATTAATTCATTATCTTTTTTTTTTCACAGTTTGTTACAGAAATCCTTACATTAGATACAAATAAAACATTCTTTAGGTAAGTTATAGGAAATAAGGATTTTCCTGACGCCAAGGGCTCTAGGGAATTGTTTAAGAAAGCAGCCTGACGCCAGGCATTAAAGCCATCTTGTGGAGCTGCTGATGGAGCTGAGTACATTCTGCTGTGCCTTTCTCCTACAGGCACTGGGGTGGGACTGTAGGTGGGACACCACCACATGGAAAGAGTTTTGTTTTGACCAAGATGCTCTTTAGCCTTAATGTAAGGTTCAAGCAAAGGATAAAGATAAGCTAGAGATACCATTAATTGTTGCTGTTAATACTCAATAGCAGAGAGAGCGGTGGTGCTTATGCATTGTAAGGCAGATGTACAGACACAACCCATATATCATCCAGTCTGCATTTACACGTGTGACCTATTGGCAAGTGGAGCACAAGTGACCTATTGCAAGTGGAGCACAAGCTATGGGTCAGTGTGTGGCTCAGGAAAGCAGTCTTCGGGAGCGGATGGGCGTCCCCATCCCTGACCTCACAGGATGAGACCGGCTGTTCCGCTCTGGGCCTGCACATGGGCTGGGCACCACTCTGTGTCAGCCCTAAAAAAGCTCTGTGCCGGTGCACGGATTTGTCATTGGCCCTCTGACCAGGAGCAAGCATCACCCAGAGAGGTCACTGCTCCTGAGATACTGTTCCCAAATAACAACTTACTGTGTTTCACTTACTAGGTGTGTTTGCCATCGGACAGAGAAGGGCAGCTGTATTCTGCAACCGTAAGGGTGCTTTCAGCTTATGACTATTTTCTTTGCAATGTGCTGTGGACTAGGAGAGGCAGCAAGGCCTTCTTTTAAGTATAGGATTAAGTCCTACAATCTTATTAGGAGCCCCTGCTTCTAATTAGTCCTTCCTTGTCCCTCACCACTCAATTGTTGCTATTACGCAAACAAGAATTTTAAGGTATTTTGTTGTAGCTATTAGGAGCAATTTTGCATCCAGTCTATGACATTTGCAGTTCTCACAATAGTGATAAACTCTCTATGAAAAGAAAGCATGCTACCACCTACTAAGTAGATACGGTACTCTGGATCCTATTAATTTAACAATAGATAAACTCCTACAGCATTTCACTGTGCTCTTAAAATCCTAGCTAAAATGTGGGACTCGTACATCATTGGCTACAAGTTCACTATTTCAAATGAACTGAATAACAGCAGTACATTTTACAGATAACCTCATACAAATATTGTCATCCATCACTGATGTTGACAGTTACAGCAGGGTCTATTGCATTCTGTTAAGAATGTATAAACCTGATGAGAAAACAAAAAGCACGTTATTTCACGTTCATTACCACAGACATCAATAAACACATGATTCCTTTCCATAAATATCTATAAATATGATGCCAATAAATCAGTCTAAGCAAAATTCCCTCTTTTTTTTTTTTTTTTTTTTTTCCCCGGAGACCCAGAAACGAAGTCTGTTTAAAGACTCAATATTTTGGGTATCCATTTTTCAGTATCTAAGATATGCTTTGATGGTCCAGTACCTCGGGTTATTTCACTCCATGCACACACCCAGCTCATTCTTCTCCCTATTTATCCAGTAAAACTCCAGTATACAAATAAACTGGGAAAAAGAAGGCGGCAGAATAGCAAAGAGGAGAGAGAGGGACAGTGATGGAGGAGATTTAAGACGATGCAAGGAGCAATCAGTCACCCAACTGTCCTTCAAGTCGAAGGAAGCTGGGTGCCAAAACTCAATGGCTGGTATTTTAAACATGAGACTACAGACTATTTGAGGGGGTGGGAGGGAGATGTCGCAGCTGTGACCTTGCTGGGACCCTGTGCAGCAGATCAGACCTCTAGCTCCTACCTGGGTATTTGAAAGCGGCCCCCAGGATCTCCTCTTTCACAATCCCCCGATGCACAGAGCTGCACTGCTCATAAATCAGTAGTAGAAGAAGGATAAAAGGGGGAGGAAAGCAGGAGAGCCCTGGAGCATTTTGAGGATAACACTGTACAGCATTCTCAGGTCTGAGTTAGGTTTTTTGGGATGAGATCCAGAGAGATTATAAGGCACCTCGAAACCTGAAATGCGACCCCAGCAAGCTGATTCAGAAAACCGAGTGAGATCCTGGAGTCCTGCTGCAGTGACCAGGGAGAGTTGGGTGCCTGTGAAAGGGGAGCCACAAGCTTACACCCCAAGCTGGGAAGATGCCTGGAATGAGCTGCAAGGAGATAAGAACCAAGCATGGGTTCTTCTCTCCAGAGCTTGACTAACACCTGGGCTCATAGGCTATGGTATGGACTTCTCTGTGAATCAGGGCAGGGATCAGTCCCATAAGAGACGTCACAGAGAAAACTGGTGACCTGCACCATCACAGGCAAGGGTTTGAGACCAGCTGCCGGAAAGCATGAGCTGCCTCAGCCCAGGGGTCCCAGGTAGCTCAGTGGTTCGTGTGTTAAATGCTGGGCTGGGGGGTGCTTGAGAGGAAGGACGCTGCACTGAAGACCTTGCTGGGAGCCTGTGCCACAAGGAGGGAAAGTCTGAAGGGCCAGGAGGAGGACAGACTAAGGGAACACCACTCTGCAGTCTAGCAGGTCACTTTGTGTGGAGGGAGGAGGCTTCCAGTTTTGCTCTTGCTGCTCGGCTACTCCGAGGACTTGGGCAGCTTGCAGAGTCTACTCTGCTTTATTTCTGGATCACAGTGGAGTATTGGCAGAGCTGGGTACCTCACTGCCTAGGCTGAGGTACAGATCTAGAAGTCTGGGTATAGTAGGTTTAGTTTCTGCAGCGTGAACGCCCTGCATCTCGATGCTGAATTTCCAAGGAAGGCCCCAAACTAACCTCTCTGGATGTTACCCTCAGAAACCAGCTTTCAAGGTCCTGAGAAGTGCTCTGTGGTCTCAACTCTCAGTGACTTCTAGCCTTGTAGGACAAGGCAATGGCAACTGAGGCAATTCAATAGCTCACAGAAATCCCAAGATCCTGAATTCTCCATCCCAAACCTTAAAAAGAGCAAGCCGCAATAACAGGTTTCCCACAGCTGATGACGGTCTCCTTCCACAGTTACAGTGGGAGTTGGCAATGAACCAGCTACTGGGAACAAGAGGGTCACCGCATACTGACAGGTACGGCTCGAGCACACCGAGGGCATCACTTAGCCCTTGGGCGTGAAGCGGGGCTCCCTTTAGCCATCGGTTCTTTCAGTGGGAACTGGGTTCATATTTTGAGACACTTTTTAGCTCACATGGTAAATGACACAAAGTGAACATGTTTATGCTGCTGGCAGTGCACTAATAAAAGATGTCTGCTCACGATGGTTAGCGATCACCTGCTTAGCGTTTGAGTCTCTACAAATAGTTCTCTACACCAGCTATAAGGCATTAGGCAAATGCTTATTTTGTGGACAACAGATGCAAGTTACAGTGTTTCTGCTAGTAGTAATTGAATGTCTTCAATTCTTATGGAGGGTCGATGAGAAATGTAAGTGAAACATCTTAAATATAAAAAGTGTTTCTGTTGTTTAAAGAGGTGTTACAGATTTCAATTTCCATTAGAAATCCAGTAGTTTGGCAGGGTTAGTCGAATCCTGCTCCCGCTGCTGTCAAAAACCCCGCTGACTTCAGTGGGAGGAGGGTAAGACACAAGAGAGGAGCCAGTCTCTGCAAGGTATGTACAAATGAATCCCAGAATGGAAAAGGCATGAGGTATGATTAAATGCGTAGGTTTTCATAAAACTGGAGCTTGCCATTTTTTTTTCTGAGAGAAGTGGGACATTAGTAAACAGTTTAATGCCGAAGAAAATGCAGACTTCCTATGGAAATCTCCAAGCATCTGCTTCTCTTCAGGCTCAAGTACTCATGGCTTGGGGTCAAGTCTAGCTCTGGTAAGGCTCCAACTGAAGTGTGCCAGGGGAATGGTGGCTGGTGGTAGTGGCTGTCCTTCTCCTGCTCCCTGCACCCCATCACAAAGACACACAGGTCTGTTCCCCAAAGCCACAAAACAGCCAAACCCTGGGGCTGGCTCCCCCACTAGAACATCAGAGAGAAGCAACAGATTTAGGACCTACACTTATACAATGCTCATTTACACTCTCGTGGTGCCTTTCGTGCCCGTATCCAGAATGCTACACTTAACCCAGTGAGGCAAATGGTGCACGAAACAGCAACAGAACAAACAAACAAACAAACGGACCAACAAACCGGATGTGTACAATTGGAGAGCAGAATTTTGGCTAAAAGGCAGGGGGGAAGGGTGTGAGCCGACATCACTCCAGTTGGGATGGATAACAGGAGGCGCCGCTGCTCTAAAGGAGCAGAGCTTATGGTTAAAGGGCTAAGGATAATAACGGAACAATGCAATTCATGGGTGGAAGAGGGGAAACAAATTAATTGTGATGAATTTCTATGAGCAATGCTCCATATAGCCTCACAGACAACACAGACTTTAGGCTGATCTGATAACTCAGTACCGGGGGACAGAGTGATATGCCTTTTGGAAAAACGGGTCTGTTTTCTGCAAGAAAACACACCCATAACAGTATTTTCAGTACTGAATAATCATTATTTGGATTTGATTTGAGTAAACTCACAAAAGATGGAATAGATAACAGAACGGATGGTTGCGATTTTGGTGTGTAGCAAACAGGGGTGTCTTCTTTTCAGAGGGAGGTGAACTTCAGTGGCCTTCAGCACTGCCTCCTGATTGTACCCAGTCATAGATGACCAAGGGAATGCTCACTAGGGAAAACATTATTCCCAGCGCCAAGAAAAGAGAAGCCTGGAACAAAAAGGAGAGAAAATTGATGAATAAAAAGAAAAGACAATTAATTTAAGTATGTTAACTTCTCCTCTTAAGGAGATTTACAAGGTGATGTATCAAAGTTATCAGCTAAAATGGGATAGCACTTCTGGTAAAGACAAGACCCATAGATAATTAAACAGATTAGTGTCATTAATAATTACTTTGCTGAACACCAAACCCAATTTTTTTCTCCCTTCAATTCACTTCTTAAACACCGATCATCCCTAAAGAGGATTAAGCGAGTCTGTTTTTAGGACCGATCGGCTCTGCTCTTTTCAAAGCCTCAAGGAAATAAGTATACCCCTCCCATCAGATACGTGTCCATCGAAGTCCAGCCCTTTCGTCTTGGGGTCTGTGGGTGGAGCCACAAGTGAAACACTGGTTTCCTGCCTGTCTGCTCAGTGCAGGAAGGTCTGACCTTATGATGCTTCCAGTGCATGCCCTGTTAGACTGCGAATACACAGGAGTGTTGCATCTTTTCAGCTGCAGCTCTTTCTGGGGCTCACAGGAAATCTTTCCAAGGCCCATTACCATCTGCTCATGCATGCCAAAGGACTAATATTTCAGCTGGCTGTTTCTGGTGGAAGCACCCTAAGTCTGAATTGGGTCCGTTAAAACCATGAGGAATACTGCAAATGGAGCACGTTGCATGCTTTCTGGATCAACATGCTGAAACGGAGAAAGCTTGCTGGGCTGAAAGGGCTGCTGAAGAGGGCTGGAGGGGTACCCACACCCTGCCGACAGCTACGGCTGCTACAGAGCTGCTGCTCACCAGCCAGGGGACAAGCCCCTCTCCCCACAGAGAAGGGCCCCCAGAGCACAAGGTGCCCTGCGTGGTACGGCCCCTCCACCGGGAGACCCCCAGGGTAAGCAAAGGGGCAAACACGGCTGCCAGCTGACTGATGCAAGGATGGAAAGTAACATAAAGACACATATGTTCAGATTAGGTATGCTTTGCATCTAGCACATTATAAGGAATGACAAGACGAAAGTGTTGCATTGACAGGAAAGGAATGCATACCCAAATCCTCTGAGTCAACTTTGATCCATCCTGCTGTGTAATTTTTAAATACAACGATGAAGGAAGAATGAAAATCAGCATATTGGCAGAAGTGACCCCTGCAAAATTCAAATAAATGAGTTTTGTTAGTTGTCAGCAACAGCTAATTATTGTGTTGCTGATTAGCAACAGTATTAGTAGTACAAAACTAGGATACTGTACCTACAACTCCGAAAATATCCTTCATGGTTGGGATAAAAATGACTAACAGGTTGATGATAACCAAAAGAACAAAAGTAACCAAAACGTGACGGCATAAGTCAAATTTTGTTTTCCTAGCCAGTTCAAATAATGATGAACGCACCTGTAAAAAGAGAGAGAGTTCTCTGTCAGGAACAGTCTATAAGCCAATTCAAAGCTTCCCATGTTTATTTTAACCAGTTCTTCACGCGACAACAAGCGCTGCATAGCTCTGTCAGAAACTTTGGGGTCTCTGATGTAATGCCCTTTGAAATAATCCTTAAAATTAATTTGATATTGCAAAGCTGTAGGTATACATGCATCTGCAGTAGATATTCCTCCCTTTCTGACATGCCTTTTGGGGTCCTTCTGCACTTAGAAATGAACTTCACCTCTGAGCCTGCTCCAGTGAAGTCATGTGAAGTAAGAGAGGGCCATTGTGGATTCAGTTTAAAACAGATTTAAGACCAAAAGCAATTAATTTATTTCCTGCAGGGAGAACTTGTCCAGAAGTTAGTGAGAGTCTGGTGTGGGAAAAGACTGATCCAAGCTCAAGCTCTTTCTGTAGCTGCAACATCACTGCCATGGCAACTGCTGGACTGTGGTTTGAAGAAAGATGCCGTGTACAGCCATTACCGACTTCCAAATCGTGTGGAGCTTTTTACTTACAGTGAAAAACAGCACTGGCACCGTGAGTATCACTGCAACGATCACAGCCAAGCGCACGGTCAGGATGAGGATGTCATCTTTGCTCTGGTACTTGTGAAGCAGATCTGACTGCACATTGTCTATGGAAAAGACAATAAGATAAGTGTTCTGGCAAACGGGCAATCCGTTCACAAAAATCATTGCTTAACAACAGCCTTCTTGAACAAGTGATTTATCTGCAAACAAAAGAGTATGGAATGAAACATTCTTGAGTTAAAACAGCACTTTGAACCAAATCCTAATGATCCCATTATTCCAGATTAATCCTTTGGAGGCCTGATTTAGGAATGCATCCTAATTCAAGACAGCACATGCCTAAGTCTAAGGTAATTTTCACTGTAGAAAAGACAACAGTGAGACATACACAAAAGCTTGCTTACATATATACACATATAAAAAAAAAAGTTAAGTGAAATAAGCTGTTTCTAATTGGTTCCATTTTTTTAAAAAAACTTTCAAGTGATATAAAAACCCCACATGCACTGCAATGGCTGAACTTAATATAAACTACAAGGTTTTGAGCTAAATTAGTCTAAACAGCAAATAAACTTCCGGCGAAAAGCAGTGCCCCTGTTCTCAACGAAGAACAAAGCCTATCCTGGGTCAACTCTTCGTGGGACGCTCTGGCATTTGCACTCAAATCCCTCAGCAGCTCCTCTGAGGGCTGCCCTGATGGTTTTTTTTCTTGAACATGGCCCCCGCCTCCCAGCAGTGCCTGCAGCTTGGCCCCGCACCAGCCCCAGCAGCCCAAGACAAATCCAGGGGGGTGCCTAATGGAGAGGCGCTGGAAATATTTTAATATGACCTCCTGCAAAAATGTTTCCTTGAAGCTGTGATAAATAGTGCAGAGTGGGTCTGCGTGTGCTAACCAACAAGAAAACCAAGTTGCTGAGGGACCTATGTGTTTTCTTTGTAACTTTTAAATATCTAGGAGCAATAACCTAAGGGGGTGGCTGTTAAACGCGCCACAAAAACATACTCGCTGCCCTTGTTTAGGATCATGTTTTGTTTCTGCCTGCATATCTTAGAAAGCTGGTGGTAAAACGTAACAGCTCTTAAACCTAAGTCCTTAAAGGGAACTCGACAGCCACGTCTAGTTTAAAATCTTTGGCACTTGGTAAAACCTCATGTATTCCTGGAGGCAGAGGGATCGGTCCTGCAGCAAAATGCCTGCGCGCCCCCCAGGACGCCCTTCTGGGGAGAGATCACGGGTCAAGACCACCTACGCAGTGCTTGAATCCCCACCAGGAGAAAGAAAATGCTCTCCCACCTCCCTGCAGATTAGGAGTGGGGTTTTCAAGCCGGGCACATGCACAGCTTCTGCAACACAGAGCTTACTCTGCTCCTGCAAGCACAGACTGCAACTTCTGTACCGCTCACGGGCTGCAGCCAGGTAGGAAGTGAAGGGCAAGGCTTACAGTTGAAGGTCTGTTTTCCTTTCAGCTAGATACACCACAGAGCCCAACCACAGTGTGACCTTTTAGGGGAAGAAAAACACCTCTTTTCTGTAATTCTGCAATGTAAATATAGTCATCACTGCAACACTTTCGAGAATACAGCAAACAGACAAGTACTATTGGTGTAAAGAAGAAATGGCCACAATAAAAATGCTGTTCTTATCCAGGTAAGGGTAGAGAAGAGGGTTAGAAAACTGTAAGCGAACATATGAAAAGGTAAGGTCTTGTCGGTCTCACGGGGAAGAAGGATCAAAGTGGAGGAATTTCATATTCCCTTGGTGTCTTTTTTGCTGCATGTCATGGCACTGACACTTGCAGAAGCCCCAGTGGAGCCGCACAGCTTCCACCCACGGGCTCTCGGCACTGGGGATCAGGGACGCCTGACATGGGGAGAGGCACACGAGACACCCCAGGGATTCCTCCGCCATTCCCCCTCGGGAGGGCCAGAAGGACGCAGCCCCTACCTCCTCCATGGACTCCAGACCCTCGTCCTTGAGGGGTGTGGGAGATTCCCAGAGAGGAGCGCCACGGATCTGCCTCCTCAGATCCCTGGGGCAATCACATCAGAATCTCCTCCCTGCCAAAGCGAAGGGGTCCATGCTGATTTACACCCACTTGCTCCCTGGGGCTGCTAATTTGATGCATTTCTACGAAAATGTGTTAGATGGGAGCAGTTGGATGAGAACGGCTGTCGCTGTTGTCACTTGCAGCATATTTGCAGTTTTATTGGGAAAATTAGAACAGATGACCTCAAGTTACTTCAACGCATGCAGACTCAAGGCCTCATAACCAGAATGAGAGCCTGAGAAAACAAATATGAGATAGGCACACCTTTAAAAAAAAAAGCCACATTTCATATTTATTTATTTTCTTTCTCTTGCAATAGGTGGCTCACAAGGAACGGTACCATGAATGAGGAGACTGTGTAACAAAAAGGTCACTTGGAACAGGGTGGAGAAGACTGATGACCTTTTGGTGACTCTGAGGTAAAAGGCAAACATCAGTTTTGTCATCTGTCTTGTAACCCCTTAAAGGTCCATGGAAAAAGGACACTACTTTTCAACATGCCCATTATACTGGAACATGGGAGTAGCTTCCTGGGCAACATTTGTATTTTATCCTACTTACTTAATAATTGTGCCTTTAGGGCATACATGTTGTATCGCTAGAGGATACAACAGAATTTGTTTGTTTCTTTCAGTGAATTGCTATGTGTGAAAAGAGACAGGGTGCAAGTCTCAAACACTGAAATAACCATCCTTTGGCAGCTGAGCTGGGACAACGCTCGAAGCTTCTCCACCTTCGCTGCCAATTTGTTTAACCAAGACCTGACAGAGTCAGCTCTAGGGGCACAGGGAAAACATTTGGTCCTTCGCCTCTATGATGAAAGTGTCAATAAGAAAATGAAAAAGCTCTGATAGCTGATTTGATACCCATTTCCTAGGACCTGCTCTCAAATCTGTTTCATTTTATACAGATACGCACACTTCGGTCATTACCAACGTACACAACATTCAGGTGAGGACCTTGGAACAAAAATCTTAGTGGAGCCCAGGTAATCCCCAATTCTGTTAAACAAATCTCTCCCTCATATTTTGAATACACCTTTTGTAAATACTACTTTCACTTGTGCTTTTCACCCACGGGGGAAAGGAGGAAAGGATGTGTACCTTCAATATGAAAACGTTAAGGAAAATGATTTGGAAAAGTATTTTAATATAAGTGGATGAGACTTTCCTTTCCAGCTGGGATACGCTATTGATTTCACATGTACTCCCTTTCTACTTTGATCAGGAAAGAAATGCATACTTACCATAGAAAGTCAAATAGCCAAATATGGCAGTCATAAAGTACATCACAAACATGGCAAAAAATGAGATATTTGAAACCAACTGCATTTTTTTCTGTGAACGGCTGGAGAAAGAAGAAAAGAACACATAAAAATGGTTGGGCTGGATTTTTCAATAGCTGTTTAAAAATGTATTAAGTCTTTGCATAAACATAGTAATTCTGGGGAGACTCATGAATGCATTTTCATTTAAAACAGGAATTCATTGACAGCTGCACAAGGAATAGAAGGACTGGGGAAATGGACCCTGCTTGGGGCTTAAGTCAAGAAATGGTGGGACCGCCCTGTGGCTCTGCTCCCCGGCCATACCCGCCTAAACAGAGTGAAGGGGGAAGCCAAGTGGAGAGGAACGGCCCTTAAACACTTCAATAATTAAATTAAAAGGCCAAAATAAAGGAAGAGTAAAATTATACACAGGAAAAAAAACCATTCTGAATGTTTGCAGAGGAATATTTGTGTCCCCATGGGTAGAAAATAATGAACATATGCAGACCGCTGTAGACCTGTAAAATAGGTTAAGTGTAAACACTTCATTTTTAGATATTTGTTCTGAAATATTCACACTCTGGTACCTAAAGTTAGGCTTTTAAATCCACACAGGGATGCCCTGTATAGGCACCTGGGAACCTGCTGGAGTCCCTTGACACTCAAAGCACCCAGCAAGTGACTGGGACCTGAGAGTCCCCACGGGTCTGACTGACCCCGGCCTCTCCCCTGGGGCTCCCCCCATGGCCCAGGACCCCACTGCAGCCCCCCAGGGCCACCAGCGATGCCGCAGCCGGGCCAGTCTCCAGCTCCCCACAGCCCTGCCCAGCCAGAGGTGTCAGCAAGACAGCCGTACCGGCAAAGGTCTTTTAGTACAGGCGAGGCTGAAAATATTTTTTCTTCCTGGTACCGCAACAGATTTTTAGTTGCATTGGAACAAATGCCGTTAGCTGAACACACGCCTCTCTCCTATGCCAAATAACGACCGGCACAACTTGGCTCTCCCCAGGCTGCTGTGTACTTCCAGAGAAAACTCCCAAAGTATTGCATTATCCTCAACCTCCCTCACCCCCACCCCAGCAGCACGCCTGGGAGGCCAGATTTCCTAGCTGACAGCCACGCTCATTGGCTTGTTGGGTGTTATTAAAGCACATCTCCGAATGGCACGAATGACTCAGAGCACCTCTGCGCTAACATTTTCCATGCAAAGCGGTTCAAAACAATTAACTGGGAAAAAAAAAAAGAGAAAGGCTTACTCTTTAAGTTCGCTGTAAATCGGGAGGACTGACGGGTGGCACACAAATGCAAAAGCAATGGTGGGCAAAGCGTACACGGTCTGTTCGGAGAGAATTTCAGAAAAGAAGTTAAGAAGTATTTCCCCCAGCAGTGTGAAGAAATGATCCGTGTTCAACTACCTCAGCTCCCAACTCTCTGGACTCTTCAAGTGAATGTTGAGAGCCTTCAGAAAAGGCTGAAGACCTGTCAATTAGCATGTATTTAATGAAATATAGAGAGCAGTGCTCTTTCAATGGGAGGACAAAGTCTTTGCATTGGTCACGTGAGCACAGTCCTGACTCTGCTCGCAGAGCTCAGCGCTGGACACCACATGGCTGCTGGTTTTGCTCCCTGGGATGGGTTTCCCTGCCCAGCTACTGCCACCATTACTAGCACACCGTCACGTGTAAAAGGGACGTATGGTGGGTCACCGCTACGCTACCCTGCCTTGGCATGGAGAGGGGTGCGCACCCGTGGTGCTAAGGCTGAAGTCCTGAAGAGGAAGCCCATATCCAGACTGTAAGAAAAGAGAAGAGGAATGCAGAACTTACAAATAAATGGATATTTCAAGGTACCAGACAGTCCCTTCATTTCCCAGGCCAACAAAAGGGCTAGGAGGGCTGTGGAGGGAGCATGCTTTTCCTCGGGGAAAGAGAGAGACCGTTATGTCACCAGGAAGCGCAGGAGGCCTCCGGGGGGGACCTCACCCCCTTCTCCACCAAAAACCTGAGCAGGTTTCAGTCCTCAGCGTACAGCCAAACTTCACAAATTATCTCAGCGCCCAAGCGCTTCCGTTCTCCCCAGGGAACAGGTACGAGCAGAGATCAAATGAAAAACAGGTCCTGCGAGGACAAAATGAGTCCATCCCTACCTGTGGCTCTCCCCGGCCCTCTGAGATCTGCTTGCACTGGCCACAGGCATCCCCTTCCCACAGAAGCTGTCCTGGGGTACGTCCCAGGCCCGACAGATTCAGTAAATACACTGGTTGCCCTCCAGCAGTCCTTCCTCACCCAGGCCTGTGCCACCTCCTCTACCTCATTCACAGCACGCTACTGTTGTGGCGTCTCCATCCGTGGAGATATTCAGAAGTTGCCTGGACACGGTGCTGGGCAACCAGCTCTAGGTGGTCCTGCTTGAGCAGGGGGGTTGGACCAGATGACCTCCAGAGGTCCCTTCCACCTCAGCCATCCTCTGATTCTGTGAAACTGTCTCTCCTCTCACACACCAAAGTTGCTAAATTGATTGGCAAACTGCTGGCCCCAAGGGCAAATCTCTAGAGCTCAGTTCCAGTGTGCCTAGTTCAGATGGACCAATCCTTCTGATGTGCCTCCATCCACTCAAATGCTGACACTTACTGCAGGAGAACAAGACTGCCTTTCAATGCTATCTAAAATACACCTACACCTAAGCTGCTATCACACACCAAGTTAATTAACTCTCGGTCAGTCACATCATATCTGGGCTGATGGCTACCCCCAACTAAAGAAAAGTGCCCAGATTAGCTTCTTCAGCGGAAGCTCGTAGAATGAATTTTAAAAAATCTAATTTTTGCATGCATATGCTATACATGCGCATTCCCTATGAATGCAACTGTGACACCCTGAGGACCCTGCCCTGCTGGATAAGGTGCTGTTTAATGAGCACTGCGCCCCAGCACAGCCGACAGGAGCAATCCTGCTCCCACAGCTACAGCCAGTTGCTCTTTCGCATTCTCTTGGCACAACTTTTCCTGCAGCTGTGTGGCAACGGAGGAAAGCATCCAGCTGAAAGGTAATCAAATTTTTGCTGGATTAGCTTTCAACTGTATCCTTTTCCCAATCCAGTTCACCATATGGCTACAGAAACACGTACCCTGTCACAAAGAAGTGGTTTGTGGGCAGAAGGACAGAGGGATTACTTCTGGGCTTTGGATGCAGGAATGGCTTACTCAGCTTCTGCTGAACTACAGCCTAAAGGCGCAGTTGCAGCACAGACAGTAAGAAGCAGTGGAAAGGAAAACTCTCCCAAAGAAAGCGTTTGTTGTCTGGTGGTAGCTCGGGCTCACAGCCTTAGCACATCTACTACCGGGGCAGAGCACGACCGCAAGGAGGTACATCCAACATGGTGTCTCCAGAAGACTGGGCAAGGAGACAGGAGACCCATTGTGCGTTCACCACTGGAGCACGAGTGGAAGCATGGAGAATCAGGCCCTACGTGGTGCTGATCGGATTAAGAACACGGGGTGTAGGTGCATATATTATGGGAATTAAAAATAAGTATTATAAAAAGAAACATACCTTGGAATTAAAGATAACATACTTTGGCTTACACATATGTTCATGTGCTGAGCTATTTGATAGGATAGGTGATGTTGCATTTAGCTCCGATCCACCACAGGGAATTTGAAACTTCTTGTAAATAACCTAGAATGAGAGCAGAAGACAGCTAATTGCTAAAAATAATAATAAAAAGCAAATTAAAATTAAAACATCAGATAAATTGTGAACATCCTATCAAGTGACTCTCATCCAACAAAGAAAGCAAGCTGAACTTACCACTATCAGGAAGAATACCATGCAGCTTAATGAAAATCCACTGGTATAGCCAAGATACCCTGAAAGAAATTAAAAGGAAATCTCATACAAAATGCCTCCCGGCTTTCAGACAGACCTGAGCTTTGCTCTGACCGGTTTGACTTCCCGAGGGTCACCTTTATGGCAGTTTAACTAATTTTACTTTTGAAAGGGGCTGTGATAATTGAAACAAACCTGAAAATGTGCAACTGCAATCAGAACGTGACCCAGATTCCCTGATATGAGCCACATCAGCTAAGTATGGGTTATTTTCTCAAAAGGAAGATCCCAACAGGACTTCAGTGCCAAAACTTGTCACATGGTTTTAAAAAATATATTGTGCACCTACTGCCATCTCTGTGGACTCGAACACATTTGAAAATGCAATCCTCTGTACACATCTTACTTCAAAGTCCAATACCTCCAATTAACCTCACCACTAAAAATTTCAATGCTGATAGAAAAATAAGTTATTTTTTCTAATCTCACAATTTGTGAACTTATTTTTACAGGCTACACATAAAATAGAATTGCCTTATGAAGACCTTCTTAATAATTTTTAAAACCAATTTCCACAATTGTATGGATGAAGCTGGTTTATACTGAGTTCAACCACTGTGACAATTTAGTCCTGCTTGTTCCAAGATGCTCAAAACACAGCTTATTCCTGGACCAGGGAGGCTGCTTAGATTACAATGAGAGCACTTTTTTTACATCTGGGCTCCTTTATTTTATTCCCACAGTGGCATTTGCATCTTACCTAAGTTCTTGAGGAGACATAAAGGGAGGATTATACCAAACGTCACTGTGACAACAAGAATCCGCCCATCCACGTACCATGCCCTGTATAAAACATGAAAAAAACCCCACCATGAGCACACCTTAATGAAACCCTCTCTCGTTTTCCTCACACTCGGTCATCCTCTTTGATTGCTGCAGTTACAGAACTCTCTTTATATAAGTCACCCTGCCAGGACCGGAAAGATCATGCAAGGGGCCACACATACAGCACAGTGCGGCGGGGAGGGGCACCACGATTTGTTTGCTAAACCACCCAGGGAACGTGCCTGGGGCGGCAAACCAGGCTGCTGTGGGCTGGCACACACCAGCCAGATACACCAAGGCTGTATCCCCTTCTAGCAAAGTGCTTTGAATCCTGCTGGAAAGCAAGAAAGGGGAGAAGGGAGAGTGTTAGTGATGTTCTGTATGACCTATTTCCACTGCTTGGTCCAATTTAGTATGAAATCCTGAGGAATGGGATCTCTACCTTCTTCTCATGCACTACAGCACACCATATAATTCAGTACAAAGGATATTTACCACTATAAAGAAATACCACCCCTCTATTAAAGAGCATGCTAAATGTCAAGGAGTGATAAGTGGCAGAAATCTAAGTACAATATTCTGCTGTTGTCATATGCTAGTATTGAAGAATTTCATACTAGGGACAGCGCTTCAGGGGCAAAATCCTGTAAGATGCTAAGAACGCAGGGAAATACATAATATCTTGAACTTGCATTGTTCCCAAAATCTTCAAGTGTTGCCCAACACTGTAAAAGATTGGATCCTATGATAAGAGGCTTGTATAAATCACAATTCTGCATGAAAATCTAATGTGTGAAGAGAGTAACTGCTGATGACTTAACCTTTCGTTTCCTATCCATCTTCTTTTCCTTTCCAAAGTTGTCTTGGTTTTTAACTCCCTGTGATATTCCTGTGAAAATCTACTTTGACAAACCTAAAGTATCCAGTACTTAAGAGCTTTTATAAACATATGCTTAAACTTATCTACACAACGTTAAATTCTATAATCTAACCATCAAAATGAATTCAACTTACGAAAAAGATTCTTCTTTTCCCATTAGAAACTTTATGGCAGAAGGCAGCTCATTTTTGACTATGAAAAGATAGCTCAACATTGCTGGAAGAAGAAGAAAGTCAGTTTAGAAAATGGGTAAGATATTTTGTGGAATAAGTACAGAGAAGCATCCTGAACCTTTTCGCACAGCCTCTGATGATAGAAGACCCCGAACTATAATTGGCTGTAAACCACCGATCATTCAGTAATACAGCATTTTTAAAGGGCTGCAGGCAAAGTGTTAGCCACAGCTATATTGAGGAGAACGAAGATCCCAAGATGTCACCAAGAGAAGGAGGAACCTGACTGGTTGGTAGTCGTAACATAATTAAGATGTTCCTGGGTTTTGTTTTTCAATACCGCTCATCTCCTTTACCTCCAACATTCTGGAGAGATGTAGATCCAAAGACAATCATTTTCCCTGGGGTACCGAAGACCTGCTCACCCAACTTTTCATACACCATGCAGCCTGCATGAAAAAAAAACGAGGAGAAAGGTAACAAATACACCAGCGAAAGCTGTTGAGTAGAAACACTTATGATTCCTTTTCAGCTAACCACCCATATGTACAACCATATCTGCCCTTTGCAAGTAGAGAGCTCTCTTGTAATTACTAGGGCTGAAACTTATGTAGGAATGTTTTCTTGACATCTGTAAATGTTATCATTGGCTACCAGTCACTTCTGAAATTGAAGCTCTTAATGAGGCTATTACACCCCTTTAATGAGTCTGTCTATACCCCTAGTGACATGTTAAGGTCTAGTATCCCCATCCTGGCGTATTAGGTTTGTGTCCGCAATGAGAGTGACGTAGAAAGCCTCCTCTCCAGACAAAACTCCGTACAGCAGGATCCACAAGTCAGCACCGGCAGCCTGGCCACAGCAGACACAGTACCACAATTCTGCAATTTCTCTTGCTTTGGCTAAACGATCCAAATGAGGGCAGCCACTGGTTTACAGGATGATTTACAATTTCTAATGATAAAGCCTTAACTTGTGAATTCTCAGTGTGGTATGTTTTTGGTAAAAGCAGGGAAAGGTGTAAATTGTAACTAAAACTTGTTTTTAAATATCTGTCAAGCTTGAGAAACTCCTCTATTAATTGGTTTGTGTTTCTGTTAAATGTTTTTTTCCTTGGCTGTGATTTAGGCCGAGAAAAAGACTGGACATTGTGAAGATGGTGAGATACATGAGAACAGAAAGAGAAATATTGCAGATGTTACACTGTACAGATGATTTTTTAAATGCATCCCATTGTTTGGTTTTCTCTATATTTCCTTATAGCTGACATTTCTGCTTTGAAGCTTGTATAAACAATAAGTTTGAGCTTAAAGGTACCAGCAGCATAGAAACCAGGGCTTAGATTTTGGGAACTAATGGGGCACAAATGTGTCCACAATTAGGCATACGTACCTAATTTAAATAGGCAGTTGCTGCCATTATACATGCTATAACAGTAACTCATTTGTGTCCAAATTACATATTAAAATATTCCAGTGTTCTTGTGCACAGATAATTTTACAAATCTGGCTTCAGAGATTGTTACCCAAGGAAAGAGACTCTTGGACTTCAGAGCACAGTGACATTCAACACTGTAGGTAACTTCTAATCTCTGTGTTTAGAATATATTTTGCTTATAGATACACTTCTGTCTGTGGAGCAACTATTCCCTTTTATTTTCTTCTAGGAAACGTCCTACTACAACACAAAGGCTATCAGGAATTTCACACTAACCATTAAGGACAAACTGTATTTCCACGTAAGCTTCACCATAGGCAAAGATTCATTATATTTCATTTGCAATTGGTTTTGTAATGTAAAGAAACTGTATGAGCTGTTCCTTCTAGCTCACTGAAGACAACATTTCACGGTAGCAAAATTCACTCTCTGTCGTAAGTTTTTCTCTTTATAGTGATGGTCAGATGCTGTTCTCCATTGCCATGATATAAATTCTTGTTAATTCTGGGCTTCAGACCTAAAACGTGTTAGGCCTTTCTCTTGTGTCAGCAAAGTGATAGAAAATCCATCTTATACAAAACACCTGGCCTTATTTGAGCACTTTTCACCTCTTGTTCTTTACAATTCTACTGAAATGGTATAATAACATCTGAAATTACCTGTTTCCTTTGAACACACCAACAGGAGATATATTGAATAAATAGACAGCAGCGTCACTGAAACCAAAAGCAGCCTATAAAAGAATGGAAAATAAAGCTTACTGTAAGACCTTAGCTCTAACATTGCAATATTTCACGTCAGGTCATATTCCCATTGACTCTGAGATAATTTTTATATTCTTCTGATAATGCAAAAAGCCCTAAAAATGCATGTGATTCACATGCTTTTTGCAGTTCCACCACAGCACTGTGGAGGTAGAAAGCCCTGCAGGCAGAGGGATTCATCAAAGTAAAACTTAGCAGAGCTGCAGAGCGCAGCCTGTTAGTGAGTTACACCCCCTGCTCCCCCAAATTGAAAGAAACAAGAGTAAAGATGTCTTTTCAGGTAGGAATTAAGATTTATTCACAGCAGGGATGCGCCAGGTATGTCCCTCACCACCCACTCTAAGGCTTTTTTTCTGGAAGCAGAGTAAAAATTTCAAAGGGAAGTCCTCTATTTAAAGACTTCCATACCAAATGGAAGCATAGTTTCCCAGGACATGTTTCATATGCTACCAAAGGGGTGCCCAAATGGCTTTCTATGTGCCTCCCAGTGCCCGAGGAGGGGGAAGAGGAGGGAAGTTAAGGCTCGACTGGCTTCCCTTGGGAATAAAGGCAGAAGCCAAAGGCTTATACTTTGTCCAGGTGGGGACTGGTGTTCCCTCACTGATGTCACTCCTGGTCTGCTGTGATCCATAATTTGACTTCATGCAGAAGAATTGCAGGAAGTAATGACCAAACTGTTTGTGTAGGGAACTTGCTGGCACAAATGGTAATTAGTCAGTGCTGGGGGCTAAGTGCATAAAACCACATTTGCTCATTGCTCTATGTCTTTAAGCCAAGCACCATGTGTGCCTTCCCCTCCAATACTCTGACACACAAAGACCTGATGATGTTTTCATGATGTGTGTGAAGAGCATTCAGACAATCTGCTGGCAATTCCTCTCTTTATTATGACAACTACCCTCAGGACACCGACAAAAACAAGCCTAAAATTTAACAGAAAACAAGCTGCTGCCATAGATAGGCAACAACACATCTTTTTCATAGGAATACATAGAAAGAACAGGATGAGAAGCCTCCTCCCCCCACTTTTTAATTATTTTAGACTAGAAATACTTTAGTGCCAAATAATGACCCACAAGTTTCTTGGGGCCAGATGAGCAGGGAGAAACATAAAGAGGTGATAGGAGGAACTGCTCTTTTGCCAACAAAGTATGATGGCTGACGGTAACAGCACACTCTTTGTACAGCCCAAAGGGTGTTTCTCCTCGAGGAGGTGGAGAAGGGAAGGGAGATTGTACTGGCTGAGGTCACTCTGCTCCATTTTTTACAGATTTGCTAAGCCCTGCTCCTGCCCGTGTTCCCTGCAGAGGCACTACGCCCCTGTCTGCCTGGAGGCATGGTGCTCGCAGCCCCCTGTGCTCGGCTGCTGGGCTGACTCACTCCCAGCCCCAAATGGCTCCAGCTCCGCATGCCAGCATCAAGTCTATTTTATTATTAAAAGCTCCCATTTTTCAGGCACTGAGCTCATGGAGTCTTTGCAGCGGTAAAAATAACACTCCCAAGCAGCCAGGTATTTATCTGATCTGTTGTCCTTAGCTCCCCATAGGGTTCTTACAGAGACACTTGGCATTTTCATTAGCGCTGTATGAAAAACTTGTTTGTGTTAGGACTGCGGTATGGACAGGGATATTTGCACCAGAACCACCCCTTGGAAAGGAATGATAATGTCCATGCCACTCGCTCTGCACAAATTCAAAACAGAAGCAGGGGAGCTTGTGCTGCAGTCCCAAAATCACTCCCCTACTTTTTATTTTGCCTGCTTTTAAAGAAGTGCTGGCAGCTATGCAAGCAACCGGCACATGCAAAAGTCACCTCCCCCCAACAAATCTAGAATAAACAGTTTAGGGCAGGGGACAGATACGGTGGTGGGAAGAGCAAACCGTTCCTGGGATGCCACTGCTGTTTGGTCCCAGCTGCCACATTACCAGGTCAGCTGAAACATGTGCTGTCCCCAGCCCTCTGTGGAGTCCCAGGCTTTGGGGCCAGAAGACCTGTGAGGCTCATGCAGTCACCTGCCTTATTGCACAGAACAGCTCTGAACCCTCATAAGGTATCAGGTGCAGAAGAGCATGGCAGAGCATGGGGTTTGCCACCGTACGGCTTCCCAGAGGGCCGGTCTGCCAGCCTGCCCTGAACCTCTGGAGGAGTTAGGCTGTGAGCTTTGTGACCGCTTCCAGTTTACCCTAGCAGAAGCGGCTGCAGAAAGCAGTGTGAAACTTCAGCTGTAACCTCATACTATACCTCATCTAACAAGCCCTGTGCGTCAGCAGGGTTTTTCAGATCACGTGCAGTGCTGGGCTAAATGTGGCTGAAGGCACCTTGCACTTGGCCGGCTCATATGTCTCTGCAACACAACCCGTCACTCTGGTGCTGGGTCTCCAGGATGAAACCACAAGCAAGGTGAGCTAGCGATGAGTGCTCCTGCCATTCCTAGGTGGCCTGGCCCATCTCTTACTTCCCAAGCCTTTTGTTCCATCTTTCTGCAGCAAGGTTTTCTCCCCTTTTGCATACAGGAAAGGATGCTTTTCTTTGGTCTAGGCTGTAGTTATCAACAATACTGGGATTAAGTTCCTCTGAGTTCCTTCCTCAGTTGTTTTGCCTAAAAAGCATGACACTTTGCTATGGCACGAAGTCATGCAAATAGGATGTGAGAGTATGCCGTGTTTATTTTGCCTGTCTTATGCCAAGAATATAGGATCTGAACTGATCCAGGTGTGCACAGCAGTGCACACTTCACACTGCAAGAGCATAAAAGTTGTGAGAGTGGAAATCAGGCTGGGTCTGCTTTGTTAGCGCTGAAAATGCTCCTTTAATTTTTCTGCCTCTGCTTTCTGCTTTTCAGAGATGGTGCATGCCAATACTGGATAAAGCAACCTAGAAACTTTCCAGAACGGTGCTACTCAAGAGCAATGAATTTAAGTGCTTTCTCACGTGCAAAAAGCAATGAAAGTATTGCTAGGACTCTATCTTTGATCACTTGTAAAGCAGAAATGGTTCTAAGATCTACCTGTGGTAGCGACAGCAGAACTATACATTTATGGGAAAAATGCACTGAATGAGAGTGTGAGAAAAAATCTAACACTATTGGACTAGGTTTAACTCTGAGATTATTGCATGATAAAAGAACATTTAAAGCAGTTCAACTTTTAGGCATAACTACAGACACCACATTAGGATCCTGGATCTCCAGGCTTCAAAGGGGAAAGCTCTGCTAACCTGGTCAGTTAGGTCCTGCTAGCTTCCTCACCTTGGATCTCAGCAGGCTGGTCTATCTCCAGGCCAATAAATCTAAAGGCATTCTAAAGGTAACAAAACCAATGATCTACTTTTAAATACACACAGTTAATTCTGTAGAGAATAATGCTGTTATTTACTGTATAAAATCTCTACATTCAGGTTTGGCAGTTTTTCATACAATGTGGTGGTACAGACCTACCCACTCACTACTCGGGCCAAGACCAGCCCAGTCACCATCACACATTGTTAGAAGTTTCTCTGATGTTCACATCACTGGTCTGATCTACTTCACTTAAAAGAAACTGCCTTTTTACATCCTTTAGAGCAAACACATTTCATTCCACTTAACTCTTATGAAACACTGCTGAAAGAAAGAGAAGAGGACAAGATTATAGAAAACTAAAGCAGTAAGGAGAAATTGAGGGTGCTCCTTGGCTGAGACACTATTATCACAGAAGAGGTAACAAGGCTGAAGAGAGGTAACTTTTTTTTTCTGGTTACAGCAGTTTTTGCAACCACCAGTCTGTGCCCTCAGAGGTGTACTTGTCAGAGCACGGGTGGAATATCACATATGGGTTAGAGTACTGCGTAAAAAAAGCAGCAATAATAAAATAAACTCAGTCCCTCTGCATAAGAAAGACCTAAATTAGAGTCCAGCTACTTTATAGCCTACCTTAGTAACAACACAATTTTGAGACTTTGTACATTCTTAATGTAAATGGATTAACTCCTTGGATTATTCCTAGATTTTACACAACCACAGCAAACTGTAAGCTAGCAGCATGGATGTAGCCATCCTGGCACAAAACCCCATAGCAGATGGCTATACGTACCACTTTGGCCATCCACTCTGCTATATACAGGGCTCATATATATTTCCCAAAAACCTGAGAAATAACAAAAGTTCTAGATTTTTAGATTTGACGTTCAAGAAATGACACCTCTTTAGAGTAATCTGTAAACTCAATAACCATGTTGAACAGTTCTCAAAGATTGTAAATTATTGCATTTCTTCCCTCAATGAACATTTATCACTGAAATCTGCACACAATTCCCAACTGATTTCTTAACAATCACTTTTCACAATGTAACGTCTCGTACTGCGATCCAGAATAACACAGAATAACACTGTGTCTTACTCATTCACTGGCACCGTTTCATTTTTAAACTATAAAATTCTCCTTTAGTAAATGCCTCTTTTTTGCTGGAGTTAAGTACTCTACCTCAACTCTTTTTTTATACTAAAATCTTGGCTATATTTTTGTTGGCTCTCAAGGACTCTCACATAAGAAACTGAAGAAACTGTGGGAGTGAGATGAAAATATTATACATAACATATAGAGGAATATAAATATACTTTTTCTTGGTTAAAAAAAAAAAAGTAGTTATTGCATCATGCTTTGATGAAAGCTCTGGAGATCCTGTGACACAAGTAAGAACTAGGTACTATCCCACTGCAACTATTACTACTGAATATTTCCGATGTATGTGTAGCTTGTGGACCATAGGAAAAATCCCTGGCTAGGCTCAAGATGGTAGTAAATAACATGGACTTAATTTGCTCTATCATTACAAGTAGTGGCTTTTCCCCACCAAAAATGTGACTGAAAAAAAATGTCTGAAACTTGTAGCTAACGTTTTCAGGCTTGAATGCTGTACTTGATTACAGATGGACTATAAATCCCTCCGCTTGCTGGCAGTGCACACCTTTTTTAAACACAGCGAAACTGCACGGGGATCAGCTACTTGCCATGCGAATACTTACAGAAAAAGGAGAATTCCCGTGTTGGCCAAGGCAAAAGCGAGACCCAAAATTCCACTGCCCATAATTGCATTGCTGAGGTTGAAGACAGACATCCCCAGAGAAGTTGTTCCTGGGATCTGGAGAAGTAAAGACAGACGTGTCAGCAACAGCTTGGAACAGAGCAGGGAAATGCATCTATGCTCCATGTTTTGCGATAGATCAGATATAAGTAACTACTGCTATGGAAACGACTTAATAAAATTTGTTTTGAAAGAGGAAAAAGCGTCGCCGAACCCTGTCACAGCTACAATCTGATCGCTGTCCTACAGATTTTGTAAACTGATGTAAATGGTATAGGCAATACACAGCTGATGCTATACTTTCAATTTTAAACCCCATCTTTCACTACCCCTGTGAAACATCTTAGGCGCATGATTTATATATTGTCAGGCCATAAGGAACCACCAGGACTTCCTGCCTAACACAGGTGAGAGGGATTCCCTTGCCTCAACTTGACTAAAATGCTTGGGTTTTTTGGTTTTGGGTGGGTTTTTTAAGTGCTGAGCACGGGCAGTGCCTACTGGAACCTGAATTTCAGTTATAGTTGTGTGTGCCCAGCACTTTTGAGGACCATGTCTAAAGGCCCTTCATATGCACAACATATAGTCCGTTTTGACAGGGAAAAGAACAGCAAGACTTACGTATTCATCGCATTTCTTCTTTTCCAGGTGGCTGTTTGTGAGACTTCTTCTGCTTTCTCGATCCGAAATAAACTTGCTGCAAGAAGTCAGAGGATTTATTTCCAGCATTTAGAAAATGCGAACACATTAATTCCATGACCAGCATGGGATTACAAAATACACAATGTATGAAAACTGTACGTGAAAAGAGGTCAAACTCATAACTATTTAATAAGCCAGATTATGCCTCACTGATACCAGCGTACATTGGGCATTGATAAAGGTAACACTAGCACAAGATCAGAATAAATGTATATATACAGAACAGTCTTTTAGGAGATGTAGTAAAGAAGCAGCGCCAATTTTGTGGATGGGCAAGTAATTTGTTTGCACAGACCCTAAGAGGAGATACTTCTCCAGGTGTCCTGCAGAGGTGCGTGTGACTGGCACCCCCTGCTCCCGACCCCTGCTAATGTGGTTAGCATAACTAATGCCATTTTATGAGGCAAGCAGCCATTCTCTGTGAGTAAGCGGGTCATGTATTCATTCCCTTTTGCTCATTATCAGGCCCTGAAGGTCCCTGTGAACCAAGTAGACAAACCAAACAGATTTCTTCTTCCCCTCCCTATCGGCCTCAAGACTCCTGGGCGCCAGACCGATTACTCCCGTCCTCGCCAGCCCTGAAGGTCCCAGGCACCCGTCCCACCAGGTGGTGGTGATGACCCCACCACAGAGCAGGGAAGCCTAACAGCACCCAAAGCACTGTCCATAAAATCAAGCAGTTACAAGTCCTAAGTGGGGAACTTGGACTGGAGCTGCTGCTGGACAGTGAGACCCAGGACCCCCGGTGGCCAGGGACACCCCCACCGTCCTCTGCTTCCTCCAAGGACTGAGGGAGTGACTCATCTTCTTTTATATGATTTTCAAGTCTAGATTATGATCATTATATTGATACAGCAAACCATGTCTTAAGATTTGACCCGATCTGCAGAGGGTCCAGGTGATTAGAAATTATAAGTTAAATTGTATTATAAATTCTGTATTATGCTACTTCTAGATTGTACTACATTGATTCTGCTTGTAGAAATCCTGTGCCATTCTAATCATAAATTCTGTGCTATACTAATCATAATATCCTGTTAAGAAAATAAAGCCTTAGTTGTAACTACACTCTAGTGCTATCATCATTCTGCCAAG
Source organism: Fregata magnificens (assembly GCA_013389945.1). Lineage (NCBI taxonomy): Eukaryota > Metazoa > Chordata > Aves > Suliformes > Fregatidae > Fregata > Fregata magnificens. Next base: position 61,076 of record WAAD01035204.1, read on the forward strand.
GATCCCTAAAAGACCCTGTCTGTCCCCTCAGTGTCGGGTGACACTGCGGCACCCTGCGAAACCCTAAATTGCCACCACAGGGTTGATATGGCTGGAGTTAAGAGGAGGAAGAGGTGCTGCACGCAGCCAGCACTGCCCAGACCATCCTGAACTGGGCGACATGCTCTGTTGGTGCACCGTTCTGGGCTACCGGATTTTCATTTAAGTGTCTTTCAAAACTCAATACTGAATTCACCATACTTCAAAATTAAACACTTCTGTGCAGGGAAACACAGAATAAACAGCTTTACTTTTTCTGCACCCTTTACTTGTTCTGTGTCCTTGATATATCCACATTTAGGAACTTAACCGTCACTAGAACAACATTTGCCTCCTGCGGCTGTGTCCGTATCCTTGGGATTTATGACACTTCTGATTTGGATGAGCTGTTATTTTCTCCCACATCCTCTCTTCAGCAAACATTTTAGTTTGTATAGAGCATTCCTTCAGCTTTTCATCTTTTGAAGGTTTATGCACAAATAAGTCCCTGGCATCCTTTAATCCACAGATGGTTCTTAGGCTGCACTGGCTGATGCATCAGCCATCGTACGTGTTACATACCTAACCAGGGGCTGTCACCAAGTGTCAGAGACCCTTTTTGCTGTAGGTAAATTAAGGTGGCTCTTCTTAAATTGAAACAGACAAACAATATGCTGAACACAAAGAGCAGCACCGCTGGTCATTTCCCACAGCTGGGAATGTCTACTGGCTGGGGATGTATAGTTCAAACTGTGACTCAAGGCTGTGCATCATTTGAGTACATCCAAAGGTATTCAGGCTGGTAATATCACCGTGAACTCATAAAGACAGAGCTCTATCAACGTTCTGTACTACCCTGGTTGTGGTCTAATTACTAGCAATATATGCTAGCACAGCTTCTAAGTGTATGCCAAAACCATGTAGTTGCAATGCTGCTGACTTGGCTTCCACAGCTGACACACCGGGCCCTGTGTCTTTAACATTTTGTGTACTACATACACGTTTTGAGTTCATCCCTTAAATCCAGGCATAGCTGGCAAAATATACGTAGTATTTTTGCTGGTTTTGTTGCAACTTTGACTCCTACCCACGGGTCTGCTTTGACTTCCTCTATATCAATAAAAACCTGCTAGAGGCTTCTCCTATATTTTTTAAACTACTAACTTCAGCAACTAATTTGCTGCAAATACAGACACCGTGCCAGGTTTACCAGCCCTAATGCAGTTGGAATAGATAGCTGAACCTCCCCCACTGTTTTAAGAAGTGAGAAGCAACCACTTCTAAGATAGACTGATCCAAAATTAACTTTCCAAAGCTCACCATGTATGTATTTCATCCTCACGGAATAAAATCTCAACCTGATTCAGAGCGTGTCCTTTTTTTCATGTCTGTTTAAAGCCCGTCTCTTGAACGCAGGCAGCAGTGTGTAAACGGTTTGAAAAAGACATTCCAGCTCTCTCTCAAAATACCCCGCAGGCAATTTGTACAGGCAGGAGCACAGAGAAGAGTTTTGTCTCTTTTGGATTTGTAAGTGCTGCTGGGAACATCTGTGGACTTTGCCTTCTTCTGTCATTTATGGAGATCATGTGTCATTTTAGATTTTGTCAGAGTTGTGATAGAAGTAACTAGTCCACTCTCCCCACTTCTCCTCATCCCTCTGCAGCCAGTCCCCCCTTAATAATTACAAAAGTAACAAATTTGTAGATATTATTATTATTGCCACCTGGTATTAAAGTTTGATGAAAATTACTCTTAAAGAACTAACGCATGACAATGACAACACTTGAGTAATATTGCTTGAATATAACACAACCATGGGACTTTCCATCAGAATACTTTTGGCAGAGTAAACAGCTTCTGCAGAACTGGTATCTTCTGTGACTGACAAACACATTATTTCCTTCTGGATGGGACTTTCAGAAAACTAGTCTGATTTGATAAATCGGTCGGAAGGACTTTCTTTTGAGTTAGTCCTACGTTAAAATGGACTGGACTTGCTGTCCAGCCTCTCATCTCCTATGGTAAGCTGGGCTCCTCATCCACCTCACGTTTACCATGTCACATTGCACATTTTTGTCCATTTATGTACGGGAGGGCAAAGTCAGACATGGGAATGTGGCCACCAGGCTCCCGAATCACAACTTCTACGAGGTACATAGCACTGCGCCCAGCTTTTTTATGGGGGGCTTCCTAGCACCTGCCTCCCAGCCCCAGGACGGCTTGCCCAGAAAGCTCAGCAGCGATGCAGTGGTGGGGGATGTGAGGTCTGCCTGATCTGGAGGCTGTGCTGCATTTGCTATTGCAGGCAGATTAACTTGCAAGTCCAGGCAAGAAGGTTGCCTCGGGACCATGCTCAGTAGGTGGTACAGATGTACCATATGACAGCCTAAGTTTTCCATAAATGGAATGTATTACTGAACTTAAAAAAAAAAAAAAAAAAGTAGGGGGAAGGTAATCTAATGGATTCAACAGAAACATTTTTTCCCAAGATTTTGCTTTTTATAAATATTTTTTCATTTCAGGGTGTTTTTTTTCCCCCTACAGCATATGAAAGGGAACATATCTGGGAATACTGGAATTTCTAGTTAAACCGTGACATGCATCTGCTCTGCTTAATAGATGTGCTTAGAAAACGAGCTATTCATGGTCACAGAATGTTGTATGTTTGACATTTATAAATATGACACGAATGAAGTGAAACGACTGTTTACTCCAGCCTCTCCCAGCCCTCCCAAGGACGAGAGGCCACTGTGACAGGTGCTGTGGAAATGCGCAGTAGGACCGTCTGTGCCATCAAAGCCTTGTGACTCCCTGAGAAGCATGAAATCCATTTGCACTGTTTGTTGTCTTCATTTCAAATGCTTTACTCATAATTAAAAGACATAACCTGTTCTTACACTTTTCTGCTTTCCTGTTGTGCTTCCTACATCACAGCTAAGTATGAGCAGCTTATACAAAACTTTTCAGATACGTTAATAAAATATCCTGGCCAAAAAATAATCAGCTGATCCTTGCGATGCATGAAGCCTCGCGGTCGGCTTGGAAAGAATTTCTTCATCTAATTCTTTTCCTGGTTTGATTCAGTGCAAAGCAGAAACTTAGTCTTATTGATAAAGTGGTTTTAAAAGGACCGTGTTTAACTATGGTTTCCAAATTTAATTTACTAAAGGACTTAAATAAGAAATGTTTGATTAAGGCAATATCCCCAAGCTAACCATTTTGGCGAAGCTCAGCTAGCCAAAAACCATTTTTAGCCATCTCAGATATGTTTAAACATAATTAAATTAAAGTGATATTTGACAATGCCTTAAACATTGTTAGAGAAAGCTAGTTTTGCCAAGATGACAGAACTTTATCCTTAGGCAGCTTCTTAAACTGAGCTCTAGCTTGAGCAACGGCAAAGATTTCCAGGGCAGGCAGGAACAAGAAATACAGAAGGAACCTTGGTCTGGCTTACACAATGAAACTTGGACCAGATCTGGGTATACCTACTAACAACCTTGTCACCCGAAAAAGGGGTGCTGATAACTTACTAACAGCTGTAAACCAAGACAGACATTCAGCCAGCAGCTTCCTGAGAGCATCGTCGTAGTTACAGATAAGCAGTAGGTCACCTAAATACTGGTTTACAGTTATGTGGAGAGATGGCAAAGTTTTATAGCAAGGATACATGGTTAAAAGACACCAAATCCATGTCTGGATTTGATGCAAGTCTCTTTATTGACATTCCCAGAAGAAATTCAACATCTGCAACAAAAACCCCTTCCCAGTACAGCCCCTTCCAAACAACATCCCGTCCCTACATACAGCTCCCTACACAGCCCAGAATAGTCTGGAAATCCGAAGGAAACTAGAGAATTCTTTTCAAAGATCAAGAAATGTTTGGAGTTTACAACCAGATCTGGAATCAGCTTCTCCCTGGTGTACCTTCTCCAAAAGACCCTTAAAAACTCTGCTCTACATTGAGCTTGAAAAATTATGCATTGGGAGAAAAAAAATGTTTGAAATGAAATACAGAGTGCAAAACCATCAGGTTGAAACAACAAAAAAAAGTTAGTTGAAAATTGCAGATCTAATCTAAAGCTCAAGTGAAATAAACAGAAAAAGTCCCACTGATTTTGATGGACTTTGGAGTTTCACAAGGCCTCATACCATGTGCCAGGCAGCACAAAATTATTTCTTCCATATGCCCGTTAACTTCTCATTCCACAGCGACAAGGCATTTGCCAACACAGTCATAAAGAGGGAATAACCACATCCTTTCAGGATGCGTTTGGCGAGGGGTACAGAGCAGGGTCTGCCCACTGGCTCATCAACTGGGTCGGCGTGGGGGTGCTTGCACAGGGCAGGGGCCACGGGTGGCTCCACCACAGCCCCAGGGGATGCCGATGGGGCAGCGCCAGTGCCAACGTGCTGCTGTGCTGGAAGCTGCAGTCAGCACGAGCTGCCTTGAAACTCCTGTTTTGGACATGGAGGGGAACATGAACACACCAGGATATGTAGGGAAAAATACTCATGCATCCCATACACGAGTAAGTAGCTATCCCACGAGCACCCCAGCAGAGGGATAAGACAACCATGATGGGCTACATCCTACAAGCAAATGATGCTCTGCGAGGAAAAAAGTTATCCAGAAGGGAATGGAAAATTGTGGAATACGTTCATCTGCCCTAAGAGCCAGAACAGTAATCAGAAATTCTGTCTCTGAGTTTCTGACACTCTTTCCTCGCCCCACTTTTCTTGTTACCTTTGCAGGCAGTCTGGATCTTACCCAGACCTTGCCACGCTTACTACACCCTAACTCCACAAAGCACATCATGACCACTGAGGATCAGACACATATGGCACACGCTCCTTCCCCACCCTCCATAAACATTCACTGAAAGATGAAGTGCTAACAGGGTTTTTCCCCATAACAGTTACTGGTGGCACCAGCCAAAGCGCTGGGGAGGCGCAGCCAGCCCGGTACAGCCCTCCTCCTCTCAAAGATATAAATCCTCGGCAGGCTCCAGGGAGCGAATTTACCACTGTCAGCCCCTGAGCTCCTCGCCTTATGAAATGAGCCAGCAGGAAAGCAAGCAGGTTCATACTGGAACTGCTTTGTTTTGGCAAAGTTGGAGGGGGTTTTTTTTTTGCTCTTGCCTTTTTTTTTTTTTTTTTTTTACAGAAGTGGTTTGCGTTTCGTTTTGGCACTTTCCATCAAAGCAGTTGCATCAGAAAATTCCTGGCCGGCTCTAATCTTCATCAGTGCAGCTGCGCTGCGGTCGCACCACTACATGATGCAGCTGGCGACCGCCCCAGGACTTCCCCCAGGCAGGCAGCAGGGGGGCAGGCTGGCACCCTCCTGCCACGGGGGTTTCGCCCACGCCACCAGACAGGGCCCCCTGCGTATGGCCGGCTGGTTTTGCTACGTGCGTGGTATGGCCAACACTGGGTGCTTACTCCCGCACCCGCCACCAAGCTCCCTGTCTGCCCACACGGCCACGAGAGCCACACGACTCTACCCTCACTTGGGATAAACCAGCTCTTAATTTTGTTTTTACACTAGAAAGTGAGTTTCTCTGCGTAGCCAGGAAAGCTGCTGCCAAAAGGAAGAAAGGGCAAGGGAAGAGGTTTTTAAAGACCATAAACACAGGCGGCGGCAGCCCAGCAGTGAAGGAGCAGGATGATGTGCAGGCAGAGGCTTCCCAGCAGCACCAGCGCCGGGCAGGGCTGGATCCCCGTGCAGGCACCGGCCGGCCCGTGTGCTCCACCTCCGTTTGCAATATGTGAACAGGAAGTTTGATCGAAAAACAACTCCTTGTTTTACAGCTCACAAAACTCAAAAAGGGTCCATCAGCAGGTCTTTGCTGTAAACAGGATGGCTCAGCACCTGTTGGAGGCTGGCAGGAAGGCCTGAAGAACCGCCCTCAGGTGGAACAGGTTGCTCTTTGAAATGACTGTACAGCTTATAGGAAAAGTCTATAGCCTAATTTAAACAAACGTAATGATTTTCACCAATATTGATAAATAGATGCATTTTTAAAACTTGACAAGAGTTAGGTATAGGTCTCTCTTACTGGCTACTTGCCATCCTTGCTTCGGGGAGCAACAGCCGCTGCCCAGTTTACTCTGCTGAATTGCGAACATGGGCCAGGACTACATTTGCTGCCAACACCAGCTGTAAATCCCCAGGAGCTTGGGTGCATGGAGGTGGCCAGGCAGGCTACAATTGTCATATCAGAGATCAAAGGTCAACAAAGCGATTTGCCCCAAATTATGCCATTGGTCTAACTGTATTAATTATTATTACTTCTTTGCTGTGTGCAAGTAGACATTTCAAAATGTTGGCTTTTTGCTACATTATGTTTGTGCATTTTATTAGACTAATTTGAAAGATTCAAAACGATGAATAAATTGCCACTCTGTTTGCTTTATCTGCCGTAGCAGCCTATGCCCAACAGATGTCACATATGAAATTCAAATTACATCTTCAAATGGAGCATGACTTGGTAATGAATAATTCAAGACATATACTGAAAATTAGAATGCTGTTTTTAAACAGTGTGTTTCTTAGCACAGGCAGCGTCAGTGGAAAAATACTCACCTATTTATCTGGCCATTTTCCACCTCTGTGAAATCATTTGAATCATTGCTGATGTTATCATCTTCAGGGACAGTCATATTCTGCAATTCAGTCAGTTCTAATCCAGCTTTGAAAGGCATCCTGGGTGAGGAACTGTATGTATCCAAGTGTTTCTCCAAATATTAGTGTTTGGTTGGTATCTCGTGAGTAAACTGTAGCCACAGTGTCAGCTACCTAAATAAAACACAAGAAAAAAACCCAAGATGTATACCACCAACAGCAGGCAACATCACCAGAAGAAACCAGTGAAACCTGGACAAGAGGGACTGTCCTTACCAACCAATTTTGTATTGTTAGGAGGACCTCAGGTTATAACCTAAATGCATTGCAGAATAGTAGTAACCTTATACACCCTAATGAGATCAACTTCACTAACCTTACAAATTTACTCAGTCCCGCAACCAACTGCTGAAGACAGTACTTGTATTTATAAACTAGTGAGCAAACCAATCCTATTTGTTTCAGGAAGAAAAGATTAACCACTACAAGTTAAGGAATAAAAATTATTTGCTTGTCCAAGTCCCATTTCGGTATTGGGTGTTCATCTTCTGTATGTTCTCCATGTTGCCTCTTACTTAAAAATATAAAATATCTTGCGTCCGTGCTGTTGCAAAGTGGATGGAACAGAGGGACAGAGCTATCCCAGTACTCTGTTCTACTAATATCTGTATTCCACGTATTTGAATATGTTAAGGTTTTTTGGTAAAGAGGATGCGCAGAGGATGCTTTGTGTATGGTTGAACTTATTCTGAACAAGGACAGAAACAGACAAAACCAAATCCCTAAGCTCACGTATCATAGGAAGAAAGAGTAATGTATATCTTGTGTCAAGCAGTTATTATCTAGAGATCAGGTGTTCTCTGATAGATGTGTCGCTTAAAAGCACCAAGAATAACACCAAAGGCAGATCAGACACGTCTGCTACAGTGACATATTTCCTCATCAGCAATGCAAATCAACTGAAAGACCAATATTTTCCAGAGTCCCACCGCTCTCGGCTGAGCTACAACTCCAGCGTGGTGCTGAGGCAACAGGATGTTATTTGCAAACAAGCTCCTGCACCACAACTCTCTCAGTTCCCATTTTCTGAATGAATTTTCTGCAGTATTGCCAAACAACGATTCACCCTGGGGTACGTGGTGAACGCTCAGATCCCAGATTAATTTAGGCATATTTTAAAATTCTCAGGGCTACCTCAAAACCATCAAACTGCTCTCATGCAACCAAAGAAGCAGGAGCATTCCCAGCTCTTGCAGGGCACTATGTCGAGGCAGGAGGACATAGTTCACTTGTTGAGTTATGACATCTGCCTGCCTGTTTCAAATTAAGTTTACAGGATCCAATACTTCTGGTTTATAGCACATCCCCACCACGCAGAAAAGGGCTTTGCAAATGAGCATTTTTTTTTCCCTGTAAATGCTTTCTCAGAAATGTAATTTTGTCTTGAAGTTTACATGTGCCCTTAACATTTCCTCAAGAGTCCAAACTGTCCAAATTTCAGGTGCAAAGTTTAAAGGCCAGCCTCGAGGCTTACCGTAGGGCAGGATCTGCTCTTTTCTACTGAAGGAGCAACTAAGCACATGGTTATGGTGGCAGACGGGGTCTGGTACAGTCTGGTGCGAGAATGGGGAGGGGGCGGTGTGAGCTGGGTCCTTTTCAACTCCTCTACGGAGGAGATTTCCACCACAGATACCAGGGGAGTGACCGCTTGGGTATTAAAATGTTGGCGCAATAAAAAAAAAGAAATGGATTTAGGCTGCTGATAAATAAATGCAGACTGGCAAGCAGAGGGTGGTTTTAGTAGTGACATTCTGGAACAGTCTTCCTGGAGGCTGCAGGAATAAAATAGTCTACCTATTTTGGAAGAGAAGCATGATCCTTTTATAAAAGGATAAAGCCACAGGAGACGGTGACTGCTGAAGTGGCAAGGACCGAGCCCGCTGAATCCTGAAGCTTCTTGTGATCATGAGTTCCTAAAATAAACAATTCCTTAATAGACATGACAACCTCTGTATTGAGATCTCTATCCCCTGGCATTTAAAAACACGTGTAAGAGTTCATCTAAGATTCAAGCAGAGCAGCTTTCCCCTTGGGCTCTGTTTTGCATCATAGTCCCCCAGGAGGATTTTCAGAACTGCCTTGACATTGCCCATGCTTAATAAATTCCCCATTAAGTGTTTCAAAAGCAGGTGCTGAAGTTAGCGCTCCTGTGAGGTAAACAGTGTGCTGGAGAGCAGACTTCACAGCTCACTGACGTGCAGCCTCTGCTTTGCCGTTCTGCTCCTCTGTAGCTGAAATGCTGCAAGGCCAGACTGGCAGGAAAACGGCTCGCTGGTCTATTTGCAAGGAATCTTTGCAGTGCAAACAACCTTTTTTTTTGTTGTTTTAACCAAAATTCTGATTCTACGGAAAATTGATTGAATGAAGACGCAGCGAAACCGTGGTGCAAGCAGTGCCAGCTGAAGCACCAGCAATCATTTCAGCAGATTCCAGGTTTCAGGCAGATGAGTTGCTCCTGAAGCAGCATGACAGCAGGCACATCTTTGAATCTGCCTCAGGTTCTTGCTAGGTTAAGTGATTTACTAAAAAAACACTAAAACAAACCCCTGAAACAAAAAAATTGTTGAGTGAAATAATGCATTGCACTTCCAAGTATGAGAAAACCTGATCTCAGCACCAAAACACAAGGAGGGTGAAGTGAGAGCGGTGGGGCTGGGGACTGAAACTTTCACTGTCACAGCGTGAACTCATCACAAATCTTTGGCAAAGGATAACCACCTCGTCCTTAGTGCCTCCATCTGTGACAATACAGTGACAATAACACTCAGTTTGGGAAGCGCTTGCAGATTCAGAGGGAAAGGGTGATGGAAGTGTGATACCTGGAAAAAAACGCTAGGCAAATCGCAATTTTTTTGCAAAGATAACTTTACTGTAAATATATACAGAGTGAACCTTTTGCCAACGCACCCTCCGCAGTCAGTGGAGTACAGGTGGTCACGTGAATTTCACCCCCAAATCACCTATTTTAAATTTCAAGTTCACAGATGTGACAAATCGCAGAGCCTAAATAAAATGTAAAATCCCTAAGGGTAGGCTTCACATCAACCAGCTTTATTCCCTACAAGTCGAGTGTCCGCTCCAGGCTCGTAACTTGGCCTCTACGGCAGAGCCTGGCACTGCCAGAGGACAATCCGTCCTGGCCCGCGGGAGGGGTTTGCAGCCATGCTGAGCTGCTCCCTGCAAATGCAGTAGCTTTGCTCCCACAGGGAGCTTCAACACTGGGATAGCCAAGCTAAGCAAGTCGCCACCTCAGGTGTACGTGCCACTAATGCTGTGGGGGAAAAAAAAAAAAAAAATTGCTTTGATGAATAAAAATTTGCCATATGTTGATGCTGAGCTACTGGAAGCAGCATGGTAATATGGTTACTTTTAAGGCCTTTTCATTCAAGAAATGTCATGAAATAAATGCAAGTAAAAATGCTATGTTTGCAAAAGTTCCTAGACTGAGCTTTATTCTTAATTTACATTGAAAGGCACTAAATAATCATCTGAAGAGTGACTGCAGCAATCCCAATCACTTCCAGTCACTGTGCCTACTACTCTGCCCAGCCTTAAACTTCCCAAAAAGAAAACATCCAGAGACCTGCCATCAAACCTCTCTCTCCAGACACACACATAGTAAATCAACAAGAAGAAATAAGAATTTTGCTCCTACTTCAAACTTTTCTACTCAGATGGGCAAACACTCCTCCTTGAAGCAGGAATCACCCTGAGAAAAAAAACAGGAAAGAGCTAATGACCCTTCTAAAGGAACCTCAAAGGTCTGTGTTTGGTAGCTGATCCAGCCCCTCCGTTTAGTAGAAAAAGCACTGCTCTGGCCTGGGAGCTTGGCTTTCTCTTTAAACATCCCATGACATGTCTTGTAAAACCCGTTATGGATAATTTATTCATCGTGTGCTCCTTGCAGAATATGGGAGAGACTACAACCGGTCACAGACTTCAGAAGGAGGACTGTGAGATGACACAAGAAGATAAAATGAGCTTATTTTTCTCAAGGACACCGAGACCTTCACAAGCCATTAAAACACATTCCAAGAACTGGGGTAATTTTCTCTGTTGCCTTCTGAAACATTAAAAAAAAGAAAAATCCCTGCAACTCCAGTTTTCTGGACTGTTAAAATGCCACAACAGCAGTAAGGGGCTCAAAAAGTTTGTATTCGAAAAAAATATCATAATACAGACAATCTAACTTTATTTCTTCTGTTGGCTGAAGCATGAATCTTTTCTGGGCAGTACCTGGAAGAGGTGTAATCTCAGAAAACACTTTGCTAGAAGTTGTGTTTTTAACAGTAACATCATCACTCCTGGTGGTAATGGTGATGGCTTAATTCACAGGCCATTTTTTTTCATATCCTGTAAATGACATCATTCAAAAAGTGCCATCTTAAGACACATGGCTGCCCAAAAGCTGACCCAGAATGTGAGAGGCGTTTGGGTAAGTGGTCAGGTTGGAAAACATCTCGCCTGTCTCTGGGTATGGTTTTCATCATGTGCCCTTGCACACTCACCGGGCACTTCATTCATTGAGCGCTACCCGCAATCAAGCGGTCTCAAGGATGGCAAATATCCAAGACACGCTAAGCAATTTTAACTATGGAATTCAAGATAATTTGCTTAAAAGCTGAAATATGACTCAACTTTCTTCTCAAAGGGAGTTTTGCCAAGAACTTCTCTTGGTCAGTTATGAGTCATCAGAATCCAGCGCTTGAGTTTCACACAAGCTGGTTTTATTCCTGCAAAGCCTGAGATGTGATATGTCTTTCTTTGCTGATACTTTTGAAAGTTCTTTCAAAGGAGAGCAATATGACCAGTAGGACTCCATGGATACAAATAATGAAACACTGAGCCTGAAACTCTGTGTACGGACTATTCACTTAAATGACAAAAAGCAATAATAGGCTTTATATGTTACAGTATCACGCTGGGAGGTGGGGAAGCAACTACCTCCTTTTTGTTCAGCATTAGTGACACCTGACATGCGGAACATAAAGCTCCCGATTTACTCCTCACCTACAGGAAGGACAAAATGGAGAGATTAGAGAAGAGCCACCGAGATAACAAAGAGCTTGGAAATTAAAGACTGACTCACAGCCACTGAGTAAACATCTGCAGTGCTTGAAATGTCATTGCCTCCAGCTCCCTGGTCCTGCCCGTCTGCAGCAGGCTGCAGCTGCAGGAGCAGTGGAAGGAAGCGGGTTCACCCAGGCCCCGCCGGTGGCCCAGCCCCGGTGGGCTCGAGGGCACCACGGAGAGCCACCGAGGTGCCGGCATGCACCCGTCCTGCCCTCCGGCAACGCCGCCAGGCCGTGGGCAGTGCGGTGGCCGGAAGGCCTTCCAGCTGCTGCAGCTGTTTGCTTGGTGGCTGCAAGCCATCACCTTTCATTTCCGGGCCCCTTCTCTCTCACACAGCCCCCATGGCGCGAGAGATGGAAACAGTTAAAAGATAAGGGGGGGGTGGGGGACCACACAAGTGACAGAAGACTTGAGAAGGAAGCTCAGAAAAGGATGCTATAAAAAAGAAGCGACGAGCACAAACGTGGATTCTCAACCTTTCTCTCGGTACTGCGTGACCTTGTGCTGCAACAGGAAAACGTCCCTGCTCTGCCCCTTCGCTCTCTACACTGCCCTTCCATGCTGCCGTAAAGAAAGGGAAGACAGACCCAAATTAAGTCTCGACAGGCTACTCAGCTGATCAAAGGCAGGCAAATAAGAAATCATAAAATCCCAGTCTGATTCACCCAGTGATTCATTACTTTAGGCAAAACACTTAAATATGAGCCATAAAGGAAAATGGTTTTAAGTACATTTTTGTTTTGAGCCCTTCCCAGTCAATTTAGGGAAGGCATTTGGCAGAGGAATATAGTCACATTTTTTCCTAATTATATTTCTCTGTGAAATCCTCTCAACAGTCTCGGTTTTGCTGAAGAGATCCCAGAACGCACTGCCACAAATAAACGAACTCTTGTCTTCCACAGAAAGGGGAAGTGCTGTACGAGTGGGGCCTTATGGGTGACGGCAATGAAACAGACTATCCAGATGAATTTGTGAGGGCTAAATAGCAGCTCTGAAATTCTTATTTAAAATAAATTTTGTACTACAGAAGGAAGAACTCTTTGCATAAGTTCATATGCAACTCACTTTTCCTTCCCCCCCAAGTTTACAAGTAACTTCTTTGCTTTGATTTTCTTGACTGTAAGAGACTCAGAGTGACATTTGCCTGATAAGCTTACACAAATATTATGAGAGCTAACTGGAAAAGGGCTGTGAAACACTTTCAACATGAAAAAGCTGCCATTTTTCCCCAAGAGTGGCCGCTCAAACTTCTTGGATTGGATTAAGGTCACAGCAATAAATACCTATCAGAAAGGAAACGGAATTCAGGCTTAGAGTATTTAAATATTCCCACAACATCTCATTTGCTTTCACAATACAAACTTCTAAAGCAGCGGTCATTGTCATGCTATGTGCTAAGTGTGTTTCTACAGAAATGAGCAATTTGAGAAAAAGACAGGGAAGAGCATGGGGGGGGGGGGGGGGGGGNATTTCTGCTCAGTCACCACTCTTCCCCTGGTAAAGGGCAAACCCCAAACCAAAAAACCCCGACGCAATGTAGGACAGAGACCCAGGATGAGGAGCCCACAAGCAGTCCGGCTGAGAGTGCCCTGCCTCCCCTTCCATCCTTTAAAACCCTTGTAAAAAGCAGGATTTGGACACGGAGGACAATTGCTCCTCCATGTTCTACGGCAGTCTGCAGAAAGCCTCGAACAATTCAGAGGATAATCCTCTGCACAGGGGTGTGAGGAGCGTGGCGCTCGCTGCCAACACGTCTCCCGTCCTCACCCGGGCTGGAGAGCCCAGTTGCTCCAACTACAGCATAAATAGTCTCAAGTGACAAGCCAGAGGATGCTGCAGTGTGCTTCAGTGAAGTGCTCTCTCTATGGTGCCTCTTAAAAAGAAAAAAACAACAACAAACCTTCCAAAAAGGCAAAGTCAAATAGGAGTCATTCAGTACGACAGCGAAGCAGATCCCATTTTAGTCAGTGAATTTCCACTGAGCCACAGCAGAAGGCCTCTGCTTACCGGGAATATGGCAATTCCTAGATTTCAGCCAGGTTTTGCCAGCCGATTTCAGCGCAATTTCGGCATGGGATCCTAGCCTGAAAAGGGCAGTTTATTGATACTCTGTATACTTCAGCAACAGATCGTTTGGTGGCAAACGAAGTAAAAGTTAGGTGGAAGGATGCTCCCTCTTTCTCCCCCTGTAGCCGTTTTTGCTTCTGATCTAAGATGGTTAGACTCAGAATGTCTTTTTTTTTTTTTTTTTCCTTCCAGAGTGTATTTTATCAATTAGCAAGGATCTTTTTCTAATACTTTACTTAGAACAATGGCTGGTACATGTTATTTTGCCCTTCAAGAACAAGTAAATCCCAAGCAAACCTAGAAGTGAATGAAGCACCACAGAGCACAGGTTACTATGATTTGGAATAGAGGTTAGTAGGAATGCCCCAAAGCAGTCCGTGGGACACTGAATAGCCTAAGGATACGTGGCGGGTTCAGCTGGTGGCACAAGCAGGCTATAGCTTCGCCTTCCATAAAACCAGCTGCCAAACACGGGGTTTATTTCAGGCCTTCTAATGTCACATAAACAAAGCCCGGGTTTACACACCTCCTCGTCTCCCCTTTCACAAGGAGATACATCCTAGCTACAGGTTGCATTACAAACTCTGCAAAACAATGGAACAAACCCTCTGCCGTGAGAGCAAGCTGGACGTACATATATACACGTGAGCAAATGCCTACCCAGGCATTCAAACCTGCCCCTTTTTGTTCTCGCCTTCGGCTCATTAAAAGCGAGGAGCTTAGCTGTTACTATGTATGTACGGGCAAACACGCACACGCGCGCACACGCACACGCGCGCGCGCGCGCCGTGGGCCCAGCCTGCATTTTCTGAATACCGTAAAACTTCCACTGACCCTATGGCAGCGCTGGATTCCAGCGAAAGGCAGGAACGCTTGCCAGCGAGGCAGGACCAAACCCGCGGCCGCTCATCTTGCGTGGGCTGCGGCACACGCGCCGGCCCGGCCGCGCAGTTCCAGCCATCGCGCTTGCCAGGGTGAAACTCATTTTATTTTATTTTATTTTATTTTTTTTTTGGCGCTGCCAGCGAAAGCTCGTAGCTGCCGACTGCCGGGGTTTTTTTTGTTTTAATTTTGGCATTTTTTTTAAAGGCACGCCGCAGCGGCTCGCTACGGCAGCATCCCGGCGGCCA
>WAAD01035204.1:76474-102330 GCA_013389945.1 Fregata magnificens
GGGCAGGGGCCCCGCGGGGCTCCCCGGCACCCCCCGCTCCCCGGCCGCAGGTACGTTCAGCCTCTTCCCTTTTTTAAAAACAATGTTTTACTCTTTTTTACAACAAAACCAATCATTTTTCTCTCTCTTTTTCCGCCACGGCTTGCCCACAGGAGAGCCCCTCCTGGCAGGCAGGCCGGATTTTTGTGGCGTTTTCCCTGAAATGGCCACGGAAGATCTGGCATCGTCGTGTCACCCAATTTCCTGTTTCGTCATGCAAAATGTATATACTGAAAATCCTGCCATTTCTGTGAGAGGTCAGAGCATTTCCAACTGGGGCAAGACACGCTTTTCAGATGCAAAGCGGGGTTTGATGCACAGATGATTTGCTGTAGCTTATTATTTCCATACTAATCTCTAGAAAGCGTTGTATGAGCTTTTTGGCTTGGAAAAAACCTTTTTAAGTACAAACCTGAAGCAAGATGGCATTGCAGCTGACAAACGTGAGACCGCAGTCCTTGGTTTCACCCCACGCAACGCATGGTTTGCACGGGGTATCACAAGGCAAAGAGTAAAAGGATGCTGGAGCATGCGGGTTTGGGGCAGTTTGCCTGGCTCTCCGTGGAGGCGGAATGGCTGCTGGGAAGCTCTCATGGTAGCTCTGCCAGCACCTTCTCGAGGTGTTTGGTCTGGAAGTTCCTCTCCTGGGTCTCCGAAACGTCAGGCCAAAAAGGCAGATGACACGCACAAGGAACTGTGGTTTTCAAATTACCATCTTTGCATGTACAAGTTGGATTCCTGTTTTGGTGCTTGTACTGCATTTTTTTTTTCACTAGGGTAGTTCTTTGAATGTGAAGCGCTGTGCAAACGGTAATTTAATTAACACCCATCGCACCCCGCTAGGACGAGAGCCGTATCATCCCAGTAATGAGAGTGAAGCCAGAGGAAGAGCTAGCTGCCCAAGGTCGTTAAGCCGAGGGCTGCTCTTTCAACACTTCCTCGTTGTGAATAAACCTCTCTGGGGCTCACAGCAGCACCGTGCGCAGCCCCATCGACATTTCAGATCGACAAAGGATGTGGGGATAGACTCCAAGGCAGGGGCTTGACTCCCCATCCAGCCCGATGTGCAAGGCACCATGCCCGAAAGCAGGGAAGAAAGTACTTGCAATTCACTCTTACTCAATTAGACTTACTTCTCTTAACCTGACAATCAATCTCCCCCCCAAATTACTAAATAAAAATATGTGTTACGTAGTGGATGTGGTCAGGTGGTAGGGACTAAGAAGAAACTCTACTTTGTTTCTTTAAAACAAGATGTGTATCAGGCTGCCTATCAGGGGAATGGTCATTGATTTGGTGCCTTCTGTTGCCACGGTTCATTTTATACCTGTAGAGGCAGGCGTTTTCTACCTTACAGAGAATGTGATTCTTACCTTGTCGTACATAGTCTTAGAACCAAGGTGATTGTTCTTCATAGAATTTGGAAAAGATCTTTTTAGCATATCTTAACACAGCTCCACAAAAATAATAGCACTTCTCATAAATTATAACTATTTTACTTTGCACTTCTAGTATTTCATATTTCTCCACTCTCTGTATCTTTCTGATTTTTTGGCACTGTTGGTTTCTGTTTGCCTTGATATTCTGTGAAACCTTGATGCTTGTGACCAGCATCTTCTAGTTCCAGCTTTTATGATTTTTGGTAAGCTTTTTTTCAATAGGTTTTCATGCCATTCACTCCTTATTGACCTTATTCACTCCTCCTGGGCCTTTCTCTTTATCCTTTTCACTTATAATCTCGTTCCTATATCTGGCTTCAGATATACCAAAGATTCAGGAATTTGCTTTTATATTTCAAGTCCATCGTTTTTCTTCCTCTTGTCCGTCTAGAACTGGCAGTTCTCTTCTTGGATGCCTGTCAATGCACTTTTATCTAGTCAAAATGGATCCTCTTCTCTTTCCTCTGAAATAGCCCTGAGCCTTTCTCTGTCTGTGATAACACCACTCCCATCCTTCTTTTGTTCAGACCTGCAACTTCCAAATATTCTTTAGATTATATTTCGGCTGCCTAAAACGCATCAACAGCCACATTCATTTTCAGAACTACACTCCGATGTGCAATGTTCTTCCAGAGTCTGCAAAATTCCCTTCTACGCTGTCCTTCAAAAATTTATGCTTATTGACTAACTTAAACTGTCTAATGGAAACTGCAGGTATGCAACAAAAAATGTACCTATATAATAAAAGTGAGCTTAAATCAAAAGACACCAAATACTTCTTTGGTTGACTAAATTATCACACGTGTGAGCATTTGGCAAGCTTCTCCATGCACAGTTTCTGAAAGCTGTTTGATTTGGGGTGCATTTTAGTGAAACGGGGGCTTGGTTGGCTTCTTTGTTGAATTTTGCTTCCAAATTGCAGTGAAGCCTACGAGAGATTCCAAGCACAATTCTTGCACCTGGCACAAAGCTGATGACAGAGGGTCATTAAATTTGGATGACTACCTGTTCAAATATTTTACCCCTGGGCAAATATATGGCTATGGCCCAGGGGAAAGCAGTTGCTCGAGTCAGAGGCAGCTGTGCCTGGGATGGGGGGACTCAGGGCTGACGTGACGAGCCTGAGAAGAGGAGCTGGAGGTGCTTACAGAGTTCTCTTCACCTCTATTTTAGTACATCCGTCATTGGCATGTTTGAACTTAGGTGTTAGTGCTTGTGTGAAAGAGAGGGGAATAAAAGAGAACGGATCAGAAGCAGAAACCCAGCTGAAGGAGAAAAATCCTGTGTTTTGCAGAGAAGCTGCCTGCTGCCAGAAAGTGACCTTGAACATCTTTGAAGTCTCTGACTGGCCTTCAAGGATGGCCAAGAGTGGTGAGGAAGCACTAGGTGTAGGCAATGGCTATTTTTGCACCTCAGTGCTACATCTACTACACCTTGTGCTAGTTGAAATAAAAAGCGCATAGACATTGCGGGCTTTTTTTGTTTTGGTTTGGTTTTTTGGAATGAAGACTTTGCGTCCATTTGCTGCAGAGAGCCCAGGAGCTTAGGTCTGATAAGGCAGCGCCTAAGCGACAGGGCTGCTCACAGGAGGGGGCAGTACTGGCCCTATTTTAGGAAGTAGTTAGACAGTGAGATCCCCATCCCACCAAGGCTTCACAGAGACTCTGCGGTCAAAAAGTGTTGCAGATGTGCTGCATGGAGGAACGAAGTGCTGGTACCTACTTGGGCTGAGGGTGGTTCAAGCCCAAACGTACCATGGGGCCCGCTGAGGTGGGTGAACTCTTCCGGGGTGGTACAGTGAGCTATTGCACTGCCTGGTGCAACTTTCTTCTCGGAAGTAAAGTAAAATTTCAACAAATATGGTTTTTCTAGTCTGTGATGCCACCATTTGCTATCAGACAAAAATAAAGGTTTCTTGGAAATCTACTGCCATGTTAAAAGCCTGCTGGTGCTAGCAGGGTCCCGACGTTGATTCTGCAACATTAGTTGGAGGATGTTTGGAAGGATATTTTGCCTAGCAGCTGAGCAAGTAAAAACATTGTTGACTATGATGCGTAATGTACGATCTGTACATGACTGGTCTTGCACGATACTCTGAAAAGAACTGCCCACACTTGTCACAGATTTCGTGAACACTGATAGCATCAACTGTGTTTAAACATGTGTTCAGCCGCCTCCAACTCTGCATGTTGAGACAATCAGTTTTCAGGGCTGCGAAATCTTGCATGCATGTCTGTGATTCTGTGGTCATGAGATGGTATAATTTGTTAGTTTCCTGGCCAAAGTGTGGTATACAACTACAATGCCTAACTATGGTTTAATAGGAGGAGTTGTCCTCTGCTCTTCCTCTTTAGATTCAGGAATTCATGCAACGAACCAGGTAGTTGTGCTTTTTCTCCCTACCTTCTGATCATCTGCTCTAACTCTTTTCTTTGGTCAGAGCAAGTGTTTTGCTGGAATACAAAGGTTTCAAACTTCTTGCATGAGGCTAAGGAAATAGCAGTGACTAAAACAAAGAGATCTGCAAGTATGATAAATGCCTGTAGTGATAGTAAAAGCTTAATTTAAACACACTTTAAAAGTATGTGTAACAAAATGCTCTTTTGTTTAATCGCTTTTAAGGTGTTCCTTCTTACCGTCAATTTATAGCGCTATAGACCAATTTATATGGTCTGAGTAGACCATAAAACTTTGATCTTTCTGAAATGAGTGAATTCAGACTTTGTCGTAACCATGATGCCGAGTTGTGTTACAACACAGAGGAGGTCCTCTCTCCTTTTCCCCAGAAGAGGGTACTTTTTGCCATTCCATTTGTACAGAGTAACTTTAAAGGCTTGCTCAGTGTTTTGAGGGATAGTACCTGTTATGTCAGGTTGCCAGAAACGGTCCTGGCAACTTGCAGCTCCTAGTCCCAGCGTAAGGCATAGTGATGGAAGATGGGAAGTGTCTAGAAACATGAAATAAATGATAACTGTTGTGAATTAAATTATACTAAAGATAGTTTATTTAATCTGGGACTGGCCTGCTAGCGCACAGCCCAGTAATTGAATTCTCCTCTGTTAAAAAAGATAGATTAAGAGATACATATATAAAAGAAGAGAATATGAAACTTTAATTCAGAGTTTGGGTGCCAAATATTATATATCTAAATCCATATCATTAATTAGAAGCATTCAAAGTTGCTGAGCATCTCTCACTGCTGCTTAAATCCATGGGAATTGAGGGAACTCAGTACCTCTACAAATCGGAGTGCTCATTTAGCTGACTATATATGAAATTAGATGCTAACCTGTAAGTTTCCAGGTTGCACATACTGACCTTCTTGTAATGCAACAATAATGTATCCTGGAGAAGTTGTGGGATTATGAAACATCATGAAATGAGTGAATTTGAAAAAAAGGAGTGAATTCTTACTTTTGACAATTCCTGTCTAATAAGGTGACATAGGCTTTTCAGGATGGTGGTAAAATTATGAACTCTTTAAAACACCACAGTAAACAGCCAATAAAGATTAGCTTTACACACAAGAAATTCAAGCTGGAAGAGTAGAGGACGAGGTAAAAATGAAGTCCTTTAAGAACAACTTGATGGCTAACATTTTTTAAAAGAATAAACCAAAGTAAAGCTATTGACATGCCCAAGGGCATGCCGGGAAATATGGCTGAAATACAGCAGGAATAGTAAGTGTATTTAAAAGCTGAGGTTGTTAACACATCTGTAAGACCGGGCAGGTGCCTCATGTGGTGCCCAGTACCCATCCCGTTGTTCCTCTAGTATTTACATTAGCTTTTGCAATTCTTTAAAATGCAAACAAATTCCATTTTCATTAAACCTAAATGAAATCAGTGAAAGCAAAATTTAATCCATAATTTACAAGGCTTTGGGTATCGTGTATTCCATGGAAGTCCTTCCCGAGAGACTGTGACAGTGCTGTAGGCCAAAGCAATGCTCTGTGCGTGCGTGTTCAGCGGTTATTAAATGTGCATGCATTTAATAATGTGTTTATGGAGGAGTCAAGTTCTGTAGAAAAAACATTAAACTGATAAAATTAAGCTAACTGGAACTTCATGTTACTAATATAGCAAAACTTCCTGATCTGCTTGAGACAGGGAAGTCTCCAGCACTGCTGGTGTGGCTGCTTCCCCCGAGCCTCCCTTGCAGCACAGAGCTGGTCGACGCCAGTCACACCTCCCTGACATGCTATTGAGCTCAAACTGCAAATGAGGGAAAAAGGCAAATAGCAGACAAAAATATCCAAGTATACAGCTCTACTAGCAGTCGTGCTTAAAAACATTCTGAGGTACCTGTGTGGTAACCTATTTCTCTCTCTGGTTTTAGGCTTCATATAGCAGCTGTCATTACAGTAATGAAGTGATTAGATCTGCTCTGTTGCCTAATTACAGGACTAGAAATGGCATGCATTCCTGCAATCTAGTTAAGAAGTACTCCATATCTGAATCCTCTGATTTCAAGGGTAGTCTTTTGGAAATTATCTTTAGAGGATGTAATTTTTTTTTAAAGTGCACTTGATTGAAGTGAGGAGTCTATCATATTGTAGAATTATTGATTATGATGAGTACTTTGAACTTACACAGTGGTTTTCATCTCAGAGTCTCCTAGTATTTTGCTACAAGGGGCAAGTATTATTAGTCCCATTGCAGATTGAAAACTTGGAGGAAAAATGAGAGAATACATTATTTAGGATTGCCATCAAATGGTAGAGCAAGACTAGCTAGTTCAAGACTAGCTACCCTTTTCTTTAATGTCCTTGAGGGGATCCTACAAGCAAAAGACCTTTTGTTGCATTTCTTTAGGAGGGAAGAGTCTTCTGTGCAGACCCTGGTGCTATAGATTTTGGGTACAAAATGAGACCGCTCACAGCCTCCAGTTGGATACAGCACCTGCAAGTTTTCTTTCTCAGAGCAACTCCCC
Source organism: Fregata magnificens (assembly GCA_013389945.1). NCBI lineage: Eukaryota > Metazoa > Chordata > Aves > Suliformes > Fregatidae > Fregata > Fregata magnificens. Next base: position 82,885 of record WAAD01035204.1, read on the forward strand.
TCTTCTTGTAAAATAATCAAGTTCTGTGTGCTCATATTAATGATAGGAGAACAGTATTACAAGAGAAAGGAGATCCTAAAAGACTTTATGTGTCTGCCTTAATTGTCAGTATATGCCTCTGCAGAGGTAGGTCTGCCTGCATGCCAGCTCCTGACATCTTTGGAGATGGAAAGCTGAACCTGCTCCCTACCAGCATCTGTTTTATTGTCTTCCAGCAGCTGTATATTTGCCCACCTAAAATGTGTTGCAGAGTTGTGGGCTTACATCCCTCTCCTGTCTGGGCTTACATCCCTATAGCATCCTATCTAGGACACTCGGCGTTACCAGAAGTTGAACATCCAAGTGAACACCACCTGCCTTGTCCTATAGCCTCTTCTGGTAAACGGGGGTTAGCGGAAGATGCTGTTCACTTAGCAATGCATACAACTTATTGTATACATTCGTACAGCAAATAAGATAATGATTATCGGTGGAACATACACAACTCAACCATTGGTAGAGGCTCTTCATACCGGAAAAGGGATTCAGTAGTTTTGATTCCTGCTGCTTTATCTCATCTACAAGTCCCCCTGTTTTTCCATCTGTTTCACATTGCTTAGGCAGAAGATGAAGAAAACAGGTAACATTTTAACAAAGCTGTGTCAGAGGAAAAGTAAAAGAAAATTTCTAAGACCCATGTAAAAGTCTAAAAGTTGGTTTAAAAGAAATTATTGTGAGGTAAGGGATAGTAGAAAAAAATCTTACAAGATCAGAGTGCAACACATGCTTTACCAGTAGACCTGGTGTATAAAGCTCTGGGTAACCAGGAGGCAGGAGATATATTAAAATATGTAGTATATAAAAATTTCTATATATTACTATTTTATAGCTAAAATTTGCAGATATATATAGTGCATATTCTATGTTAGCAGGTGTCTATCTCTTATAATAAATAAATTTTTAAAAACCATGCAAATGGGTTTAGAACTTGTATTTGATACATGAACTTGACTGTAGTTTGTTAGAGTGTTCTTAGTCCAAAATGGCCATTAGAAAATGCTGTCTTCCTAAAGCCTTGCCTTGGCAGCAGATCATAGCCTGATCCTGCAGATTTTGTGCACTCAAGTACTGAAGTCGCATTGGAAAAGTTATGGACTAGCATATGCAAAGCTGCCTGACCCAATATGTTTTTACTATTACCATCATGGTCTAATGCAGTTGTAAAAGGAAGGAGTAAGTGCATTTTGTAAACGTGTTTTGAAATATTCATGCTCGTCGCAAATGCTACCTAGTTCAACTTGTGGACACTTTTCTAAAAGATTGTCATTTAAAAATGCTGTTTTCAGAAAGAGTTGTGGTGCCGGATTCGTGGAGTCCATCACCCTGCTTCACTCCTCGAGTGCGAGGGGCTGTGGGAAGTCGCATTTTCAGCAATCTCAGGCACCATTAGGGCTGACTGGAAGCTCATTGAAGTCAGTGAAGACAGACAGGTACATAAAACATAGCCTGTGCTGAAGCACTTTCCCAAATTTGGTCCATAATGCAAGTCCAGGATGTAATGATGTAAATAATTGCTCAGAAGTTACAAGGGTCCAGGGGGAAGGAGCAGCCCGGGGAGAAGCACGCCTCCCTTGTAAGCTGTTATTGCACAGACATCTCCTTTGCTTTGAGCCAGGCTCGGGCACACATCCAGGTTAAGAACAAAACCCTCCCAAGCCTTGAGCTCAGATCGGTTCACAGAAGGGCTGGTGCAGAGGCAGAAACAGGCAGGTGGTGCACAGGCGGCTTTGCTTCTCTGAAGCCTGAGCTAGTGTTTTTAACCCACGTGAGTTGTCTACAAGAAGTTGTCTGGGACCTGACTTCCCACCGTTGGACAAGAGACTTTTTCTCCCACCTCTTCATGTCGCGTTCCCAGACTGGGTGCTCAAGAGTCCCCACTGTGCTACTGTTTCCCTCCAGTAGAACAGGTCCCTTTCTGGGACCTGGGCAGCCTCAATGGGGGCACGCCAACACGAGGTGGCAGTGGCAGGACCGGGGTGATTGGGACCAGAGCAGGGTCACAGCATTGTCAGACCCAGTGAGGGCTGCCCGAAAATACAGGGGAAGGGGCTGGCGATGCAAACCTCCAGTAAGACTGGTATATGCCAGCCCAGAGGGAGCACCAGAGCTCGTTCCAGCTCCCCGCAGCAGGGAGCACAGCCCTACAGGAGCTGCACGGCTCTCCGGGTTATAAAACTGCATTTATTCCTGCATCCCAGGTAAATGGAACAGTTCTGCAATTTTCCTTGGTTTTTGCACTTTTTGTTTTTTGCACTAAAGTCTGTGGTTTAGTGCAAAGGTGAGAGGTGTGAAAAACCTGGGTGTCGAGTGGCAGATCTGCCAGCGGCAACAGCCAAAAAGTAGCCAAGCTCAGCCTCAGACTCCCCTCCTCTCTTCTTGGCTGAGATAGGACCAATCCAGCCCCACAACTCCCCCCTAAACCACCTAATGCTTGGAGCACACCTGGCATAGGAAATGTCAAGATTTTGATTGTGGTTTTAAGAAACTCAAATCAGGACCTTAAATGAAAGAGGGATCAGACTTTGGGGCATGCCCACTGCCTGCAGTGAGAAAAACCCAAACAAAACCAGCAGCCTGTGCTACATGGAACTAGGAAACTAAAAATATGGTATATCAGAACTTGTTTCACTTGCATAATTCTGTTTGAAATTGTTCTGTGTTTAACCAGGGGGGTGACTGATAGCGAATTGCTGGGAACCTCACCCCACTCACAGTAAACATTCAGCAAGCAGAAAGGCCACGTCCATAAATGATCAAGAAGCTCTTGAGGCTTAGAGCACTATGCTATTATTACAACCTGAGCATTTTTTAAGCAGAGCAAATATTTGCTTTCAATTTCACGGCTAGCTGTTGCCAGCAACGTACGCAGCTCCTATGGGCACAAGCATTCACTTGCTCATTGTTTGCCTTTTCGGTTTTCACGCAGGAGGAGGGTTCGGTGCCAGCATGTAGTATTACATATATAAAGCTATTTGCTTTTCTCTGACGTTCAGCTAGTTTGAAATGGCTACTGATGCTTTTCATTTAATTTCTCATGTGGATTAAACAAACATGTGCCACTCACAACAAACACTGCTGCTCATGACTCATTAGGTTGTGTTTCCTAACCAGGTAATCAATTGCCTGAAAATGCTGTGACAACAGAGTTGATGAGCTGTGTAATGTGAAGAGGACAGTAACACAACCAAAGGCTGCCTTCTTCAGGCCTTTCACACGCAACAGTGCTGCAGGGGGCTTCTAAAAATGGAGGGATTTTTCCTCATCATTTTAATCTCATGTTTGGAAAATTTCCGGCTTAAAATTCATGTTTTTTCCCCCTGCCTTTTTCCTTACCTTTTTTCCCTTTATTAAGGCTAGTTTATAGCATAGATAACATTATATCATGTTACATCATGGAAGGGGTTGAGCACCAATGTCATTAGTTAAGGACAGACAAAACTTTCTCTTTCCACTAGCTTCAGGGCATAACACTTTGCTAATTCAAATACCCCACTGCCAGCTCACCTGCCTTGCCCGGTGCGCTGGGGCTGCAGAGCTGATCCAGACCTCGTCCCCGGTACGTGTGAGGGGATGCAGGGACAGCAAGCACACACTCTGCCCTTCCTCATCTTGGTGATGATACGCAAAACCTAGGTGGTCCATTCGGGGCTGTTTGAGTATGGATATTTATTTGTGTGCTCTCTTAGAGTTTTGGAGTCCACGCTGCACATTTGGAGAGTGAGATAAAACTTTTAAAAATAAACTTTTCAATCTAGTGTTGAACTGCTCTTGGAAAATATTAGGCTACTAACAAAAATGACTGCCCTGCCCTGCCCTGCATTTATCCAGTCTAAAAATACTGTGTCATACAGAATTCTCTCATATTTCATTCACAAGACTACCATCTTCCCTAAGAAATTATCTCTTACTGTGAAAGTGTTTATTTTCTCGTATGCCAGTGACACGAGGCTATTAATGTCATTACATTAATGCTTGAACTGTTCATAGCGTTGTCATGCTGCTGCAGTAAAACTTGCCCTCTGGTTTCTAGTAATTTGGATTATTCTGTGTTAGCACATCACGCGCGGTGGCAATGACCTGGGACAGAGTTCATGCAGATGGAGAGCACTAACAGACACTGGCAAGCCGAGGTTTGTACGCTGAGTAAAGCAAACATCTGAGCACACGCAGCCTTCTTCAGGTAAGATGTAGAAGCAAACTTTGAGGCTCAGCAGGAGTGGAGGGAAGCTGCTCTAAACCAAATTAGGCGTGTGTAAGTTAGGCCACCTGACAGAAAACGTAGCTGATACTTGCGCAGCAAAGTGGAGAGGTTTGATAAATTTATCCCTTGAAGTGTGGGGAGGGGTAATGCATCACCTGCCTGACATGAGGGTGGGAAAGGAGCAGACTGTGATGTGCAATGAAACTTAGTGTCATAGCAAACTTAGGTTTGCTGCTTCTGTTTCAGGCCTGTACAAAAGCTTGTGCTCCTGCAAGCTTTTTTAATTTTTTTTTTTTTTTAATTAGACCAGTTCATCTAATAAAAGATATGATCTCTACCTACAAAACCTGTCTTGTTCATGTTCTTATGCCTTTTTGGCTACAATAATGCTACATCTTTTGATACGAATATACATTGAACACAACTTACTTTGAGATATATATATATATGATACCATATTCTAATTTTTCATTTTACAGCATGTGAAGGAGATAATATGTTCTTGTGACAAAGTTCACGGAGGGGAGTAACAAAACTAAATCATTATTCTTATGGGACACTCCAGGTTTTATAATGGACTTTTCTGATAATATGTGTTCCTCTGCTACACTGCAGTTTTTCCGCAGTCTTGTGTAAGATGTATGGAAATATTTCAATATTAGTTCTTTGACGTCCATGTTGAAAATTCTTTAGTTTATTTCTGTTTTCCACATCAGTTTTGGTATGCCTTTGGTTTGGGATATATAGTTTTGTCTCTTTTTCTTTTTGCTGTTCTGGGAGATAGGTGTACACCTTTCAGACAAGCGGGAAGTGCTTTATCTTTAATAGAAATGTGTTATGACATATAATGCTCCTATTGATCTATTGTGGTGTTGTCCTCAGATATGCTTTCCTTGCAGAGCTTTTTTCAGAGCCCAGAGTTAAAGAAATGAGCAGCTGAAGTTCTGATAATCCCAAGCTAAATCTAAATCACGCTTGTAAGTCTAAATATAAAACTAATAGCAAGATGTGATCAGGGTTTGCATATGTCAGCTTCATTTGCAAAATCAAATTCTGACAGGAAATGGAAAACAAGAAAATCATCCTCAAGAGGATCCTAATAACTCTGAAATTTGAATATTTTAATCTTTTTTCATTTGATCCTCTTTAAGGATTAATACAGTGCGTCTGGACAGTGCTGCCTACACAGGAAACTTAACAGACAGAAAATAAAGTTAAAAGGTCTTATATCACAGCAGAATGAAGAAATGTTTGTAACAAGAGGAGAATGAAAAGTGAATTTAAAGGAAAAAGTTGCTTCTTCATAACTCGACTACTTAACAGCATCAGGCAGGAACTGTCCTACTTTTCTCTGAGGTATGGGATTGGCCTCTGATTAGTCATCGGGAAAGAAACACAGTAATATTGTTCTGTGTGCTGTCATACGACCTCGCCCAACGGATAATGGTGGCTTTGCCAGCCCATGCGAGGGGCTCAGGGAAGCCCCGGCACACGCAGCATGGCCGCTGCCCTCCCGCTCGGCGGCCATTTTGTGTGCGGGCGCCTGCATGGTGTGGCGGTGGCTGCAGGGTGACACTGGTGTTTAAATAAGATATTCACCCAGCAGCCACGTTGAGGTGGTTCTTTTCGTCTTCCTAGTTCCCCTGCTGAGAAGCGTCCTTCCAAAAGTGGCCATGTCTTTCCTGAAATACCTTCAGATCCGTTATCTGAGAAGTTCCTCGAAACACCGTGAAAGGGCATCTGTGAGAAATTCTTTGACTGGTACAGCTGGAGCAATATCTGCGAATATTTGTAAAAGCCCATAAAACTGAAAAGATGGTTTGTTCAAAGGCCAAATACTTGGTAAATGTGTCCCAGAAGCACGGCTTGTTTCACCACCATTGGCCTGCCTGGCCATGCCGACGCCGTGCCCTCTCTTCCGGGTGCCATGCCCGATGCCGTGAAACACACGCAGGCGTTTCGACCTTGAAATGGAAAATATCACAAGAACAGTTTTGGTAACAATCCAGGCATGATTTGTAGTAGGATTTGGTATCAGCAGCGGGCCCGGGAGTTGGGGTAAATCTTCTCATGCAGCAGGGCTTTTCCCCGTTGCCTTTCTCAGCACGTGCCTGAGCTACTTGCTTATTTCGCTGCAAAGTTTGAGCTCCATGTTCTTTTTTCCGTTTCCAAATTAATTCCGTATAGAAGGACTTGAGTATGAAAATAACTTACTTTAGGCTTGAGTCCAAAACTACTTTAAAATAAGTGTTAAAGTTAGTAGGACCATTCACGCTGCTTAAAGTATATACCTAATTTGGATCCCCAGAGCCCCAGCGCAGTTAATGCAAACTTTACTTTTAAATTCTGGTCCTCTTTCAAGCGCTGCTGGTCCTCTCCAGCACCGTCATTGCGCTTGGAGTACAAATGCTTACGTTCCAGCAAAAAAAGCAACCCTGGGACTGTAATAATGATGCTGTCAGGTTTGAAGATGGTTTCAACAAGCCCTGGCCACTCTTCTGCATAGAAAAGTTGATTAGAAGATGAGCGAGCACCTTTGGAGGGGATTTGCGGCTTTGTTTCTGTTATTGCCTCAATTAATCCTTGTTAATTTTGTGGTAAGTTTAAAAAAAGTGAGCTGGGGTAAATATGCGACAGCTAGTACCAACATTACGTGAGACTGCCACTGTTAAGACTGAAGTCTCTTCAGAGCAAAGAATTTATCCATTTTTGTGTCTTTGAGATAAACTAACAGCTTGACAACAGCAACATAACCCAAATTAATTATTCAAAATCTAAACACCTTTCAATTTCTGTGTTGCTATGCTCTTTAAAATAATTCACCACTGTCATCTGCCTTTGGTGCAGCCAGCTATAAAGAAAAATGAAAATGCCCTCACATTCCATTAAAATACTTCTTCACCCTGTTATTCTTTTCAATAAGCAAAGTTATCCTTCCTCGAAACACAGGCATAGTTCAGGCCATCTATTTTGTTCCACAAAGGCTGTTTTTCAATCCCCAAGAACAAAGATATTTCCTATGAGTCAAGGCAAATTCCTCCCTTCAAATGTGAATATCGCCATCAGTCTCTTGGCCAGAAGAAAATACTTACCCTCTTTTCCTTCCTGTCTGGTTCCTGGAAAATTGCATCAAACCTACCGTTTTCTGCTGATTTATTTTCAGGAAGTGAAGTTACTAACTCAAGGTCAGAACCTTGTTTGTGACTTTGCAATTTTTACATGATCCTTGTGTTTCAGAATATTTTAATTGACTGTGAGTAGAAAAGCATACAGCATTGCTGGTATGTTTTGCTATAGAGTGACAATCCCGGGGTCCCTCAAGGCTATGGACCAGGCTGACCATTTCCCTAGGGAAAGAGTAAGTTTTACACCTGATATTTGTAGCACCGAAACTCGTCACTGCAAAAGCTTTCCATAACAAGAGAGAACGTTTTTCTGGAGAGGGGCACACACATGCCTGTGTATTTGGTCTGTGGCTGTTTAGAAGAAGGAGGAATAATCTGCCTGCAGTTTGCCTGTAAGGACTGTTGCGGGGCTGTACTGGCTGTTGCATGGGCCATGGCTGCTTCATGACTGTTCATGGGCCACGGCTGTTGCACCAGTCATTGCTGCCCACCACTTCTTGGTTGCCCTGGGATGCTTTGCCGTGCCATGAGTCAGCGCTCCTTTGTTTTCCAGGATGAGTTTCCTCTTTGTCAACCTGAAAACCAGGACAGGGAAAGGTTTATGTATCTTTGGCTAAGAGTCAGAAAAACGTGAAGTCTGAAAAAACTTACTCATCCCTTTTTGGCTTATTTCTAAAGATTATCCACTCTAAAAATCCATGTTCAGACGGTGATCTGGACCTCCATGCTAGGTGAATGAGCTATATCTCCTTGATTTCCCTGAGCATATAAATGCTAGTAATTGCTCACAGTCAGTAGGAAAGGGTTCTGGCTTATAGTGATGTATTTTATTACTTATGTTAATGTGCGAGTGGAATAGAAGAGAGCCTTGTGGGCACTAAGTAACAAGAGTTAAGTAATGACTCAGGTTTCCCTTGGAGACTGTCAACATGGACATTTTTCTCCAACCTTTTTTCACATGATTTCAAAATAATTTCAAATCATTATGAATATTTATTAATTGAGCTGCTTCACAGGCTGGGCTGGCTCATTTTCAGTTCTTCACACAATTCTGTTATATGTACCTCGTCCAGGATTATTTCCACAAAGTCCTTCCTCCCTTCCTGTTCACGTAAAGCAAGGAGGCAAACAAATAACTATGAAATTACTTTGGGATTTCTGATGTTTTGCACAGACGTTCTTCTCATCTTCTTTCTCATTTATCAGTGGGTCTACTTTCTCTCTTCTTCACAATCATGAAATTATTCTGGTTTTCTGTTCATCTTCAGTCCTCTTTTTCCTCCTGTGTTTCTTCTGGCTTGCTTTTCTCCCCTATGGCTTGCAGCTTCAGCGAGCCCCATTGCCAACTCCAAAAATGCAGTCATTGCCTACCTCTCCACTCATGCTTGCGGGAGCCCTCAGTGACACCAACCTGCTTGGGAGCACACTGGGGAGGGTGAGAAGACGTGAGGGGCCAGCAGCCCCCGTCGTGATGGGCACTTGTCTGACGGTGGTGCCTCCTTGCCCTGAGCAGGATAACCGGCTGCCGGCAACTCTCACTCCTACCCTTCAGGCACCTGGGGGAGGCTTGGGGGAGCTGCCCAAGGCAGGAAGCTTTGACCATGCCTTTGGCTAAGCATCCCTTTTGTCAGCATGCACTGAAGTTTTTATCTTGGACACCTTTCTCTTTTGGGCAGCGCAGCCAGCTCGGCGGCCTGCCCCCGGCTTTGCTCCTGCTGCATCTTTCTGTATCCTCTGGCTCCCTGGGAGGCTGCAGGGTGAGTGGGCTCATGGACATAACGCTGGCTCAAGGAAAAAAAGCACAAACCCTGAAGATTTGCAAGCCGGATCAGTGTACAGGGTAGCAGGTAAGCACGGCCGAGCTGCAGCGGGAGGGTGCAGAGCAAACTTCGTGCAGTTGCGTCTTCAGTTACGCTCTTCAGTGTCGAAGGCGAACAACAGTTTAATAATATTAGTGCATCAGTTGGCTGTCATACTCACTGCTATGATATTGCAATATTTCTGACTGCTTCTTTATCACTGAGTCTTTCAAAAATTCCCCCTCTTTTATACTTTTATAAAATCCCACTGTAAAACTACGTCGTAGTCTATTTGCTAGACTGGGTGAAAAGGACCTATGTACTTCTTCTTTGAAACCAGTTCATCTTTACAGCCTATGAGAACATCATATGGGAAACTCTACAAAGCAAATGAAAAGCAAGGACATTTCTTTGTGGGAAAAAAGAAGTGCTAAGAAGTTTGCAAAACCTTGTGAGAGTTTGAAAAGTGAATGGTTTTGGCTGTCTGTGGTGGAGGGGAGAAGGGAAAGCCATAATGCATTAGTCTGAAGAAGAGTGAAAGAAATGAAAGCAGGAAAGATTTTGCAGAGGAACTTCCGTAGTTTCATCTCTGTATTATTGGATTACGTATAATAAGTCACTGTGCACAGACAGGGAAAGCACTAGTCACTTCAGCAAGGGAGAAGTCTGAATGACACGGGCAACTCGACTCAGACAACAGCAGAACTAACAGAAACAAAATCATCTGTAAAAGTACTTTAGGTTCTATGTGTTTAGGTTTTCTCAGTATATATAAAAATAAGAAGGCAGTCAAAGTAGTTACTCCAAGTAGTTGTTGATGCCTTTTTCAGAAGGATTTAATGGTTCTCCAAAGTTTCTGGATGACAAAGATAGGATCTGATTCTTTCCCACACTTATCCATATACAAGTGAGAAAGGAAATACTTCAGAGGGTTAGTTTTGGTCAAGTTGCTGCTAGAAAATGCAGAAGAGATGACTGCTGTTCCCTCCCAAACTAAAATTTGCAGGGGAGAACAGACGGATATTCTAGCAGTTAGCCATGCTCAGACATAATAACCGTCATAGGACTTCTGCACTGGGACTCGGAGATAAGCAGTGTGTTCATCCGAGATACAAATTGTTTAAATGGGCTGAGAAATTTAACCACAAGATGGAAACTGGCTCTGTTCAGTGCAGGAGTAGTGAAGTGCTGCATTTGACCTACCACGAGGGCTGGAAATCTGTGGCAGCAAAAAACCAAAAACATTTGTTTTACATTGAACTACTGACTTGGTTTTGAAACACGGCTCATATGCTACTGTCACCCAGCTGGTGACATGGCCTGTATTTTCTTTGGTAGTTTAGAGGAGCTCACTGCAGAGCTTAGGACTGGGTCCTGGGAAAGGAAAGGCTGCTGCATTTACACCTTATAATCAATTTGGGGTTGAAGCTGACTGTTCAAGATCTGAAGCAGCCAGGTGTGTGAAATATGGCATACCTGAAATGAATGCTCTCGCAGAAGAAATGGAGATTAAAGGCCAGCTTGCTGCAGCTACCAGAGTGAGTACAGGCTTCAAAAAGTACAAGGTGCAAGAGGAATTTGGAGAATCCTGGATCTTTCTGGGACCGAGAAAAATAAGGTAGGTGTAGGAATCAATATTGGCTCTTGTCTGGTTTACTAGAAGAGGGACTTGTTGGCTTAACTTCCCCATTTGACTTTTTATTGTCTTCCAGGTAAGTCCAAGTAGATTAGAAGAGCCCTTGTACCCTCTATTTCCAGCGTGTACACACAGACACAGACACACACACAGAGTCACCCCAAACCACGATCAAGCACGACTCATTTACTTCAAAATGTTTCTTGGGACACCCATGGTTTTAATAATCTGATTAGAAGAATGTAAGTCTTATTTGTGCCCCAAAACGTCATCTTTGCGGTAAGGTGAGAGACTGTCTGATCTTTGGGAAGAGGACAAGCACCAAAATCCCGCAGAAGTGGGAAGCCTGCAGTCCCTCCCGAGGTGGGTGATGGCAGAAGGCTATGGATGGATGGCCTCACGGGCAGTTGATCGGTGTTAGTGCAGATTTCATCATTTCCTGCAGTCAAGACGTTTTGGCTCGATCTCTGTGGGCAGGCCGGCGTACGCAGCAGGCTCACTGGTCCTGGCGCTGCTCCTCAGCAGGAAATACCTGCACCCAGTGCTGGCCCCTGGTAACTCTTTGGCAGCTTCTTGTGACAGCTCAGTTTCCTGCGGCTGGTATTCTTAGGAACTTCCTCACTTGTTCCCCAGAAAAACACATCCCTAATATGCCATTTTCATTTGGAGTCTGGTAATCCTTGCAGAGCAACAGTTTCGCAGTTGATACCTCTCCAGTTGGGTCAAAAGAGCAAGAATAAATGCAAATATTTTAGCGGCAGCTGTTTTCAAACCTATCCTCTGAAGGTCTCCTGGTTGCCACCATTTTCTTACGGACACAGAGGGAAACTGTTCATGCTCTCCATGGCTGCTCTCCACGTTTCCACAAAGTTGTGGCTCTGCTGCAGCCTTTTTGATCACGGTCTTAGCATTTTCCTCAGCCACAGCGCTGGGGCGTGCTCCCCATGTCCTGCCCACAGCAGAAGCGCCTGCCAGTTTTATTCTTCACCCAAGTCCTCCAAATGGGGCCTCCAGGTGACACTGCTGCAGGCAGGGTGAGGTGCCTGGGGGGCATGAGACTTGTCTGTCTGTTCTGTGTGGTGACCTGGGCTCCAGCCCCGAGATACGGTCTATCAACGCATTAAATCATTTTACTGAAGTGAGCAGGAAGGAGCAATATTGGCTGTTCATGAACTGGTATTTATTTTAACAAAAAGCAGACGCATGGTTGACCGTGTTAGCCCCAGCCCAATAACTCCTGAGCATATGGAAATACCTACAGCACCTCACTTGGCTCCATTTAATTTTGCTGCAATCTGAGCTGTTTGGAGGTGATGTAAAGAAGATTTTTAAAGATCACCAAAAAGCTAGTGATATAAGCTACTCTTCCTTTTCAAGACCCATACTGAATTTCTACGTTATTGTTAGTACCTATCCAACATATATATCAATTTATGTTCTGCAACTGGAAATATATAATAATGAAATTTAATAAATAATAATGAAAATAAATGTAGCATTATTTCTAATTTAAATAACATTTTCAAACATGGTTGATGATGCCACTTGTTACTGCGATTACCTGACTCTTTTCTTACTGAAGTATGTTTCTGTTCTTTTAAACGTTTCCCAGCTTCAGATGTTTCTCCTGACTACAAGTAACTGCAGCAAGGTGGTGTTTTTATGCATCTGTGTGGAAAAACAATCAGCCTAAATGTTTTGGCCCATTTGAGAATAGAATCAGGGAAAAGAGGATGTTTTCCCATAGTAAAATAATGAATCATTTTTCCTGGGAAAATCCCTCCCATTCTCTACAGCAGGGCTTTGCGCTCGGGCAAAGACTGGAGGGACAAGAGGTGCCTGAACTGAGTGTGGAAGTGCTCTCATCCGGGCCTCCAAAGGAGTCTGTGCGGGACTGCTGGAGAGCCAGGACTGGAGGGACATGCAGAGAACAAGAAAATAAGGCTTGTTGTTAGAGCGGAGATAAGGAGAACAGCTGGGCAGAGACTAGGAAAATCAAAGGAAGATGTTTCTAGCTGTGCCTGGGTAAAGTGAATGCAGAAGAGTGGGAACCAGACTTGGGCAGGCATGTAGTCAGGAAGGGAGTAAGATGAGGGAAGGTGGCTCGCAGGAGGAGCTGGGAAAGGTGGTGTTGCTGGGGAGCTGGCAAACGGGGACTGGGGTCAGAGGAAGAGTGACAGAGCTGACAAGGACTCGCCTTATGATGGCCAAAACCAGCTCTGCAAGAAGACAGAAGGAAATGCATATGAAGGCAGGCAGGGTTTAGATTGTCGCGCTCAAGAGACTGAAACCAGAAAGGCTGAGGAAGCGGGTGCTGGGCACATCTGTACTGGAGATGGGGTGGCATGTCCACATTCCCGGACGGACAGACTGGGGGCTCCCTCGTGGCATCTCAGCTCCTTCTGGCGCTGAAACGTGGGCAGACACCGGCCACCCTCTGCTCTGTTTCTCCAGAAAGGAAACCTGGGCACACAGACTGAATGGGAGCTGTGCTGCCCTACAAACAGGTATACGAGCTAAGCCATGGGGAACCTTAGAGCGTGACCTGATACTATCCAGCCGCTGCATGAACACTTGGGGGTGAGGTGCCTAGGCATGACCTTGGAACAGAACAGACTTGGCAAGGCCAGGGGGGAAAAAGAGGTAAACTTCAGGGGAACCACAAGAAAGTAAATATGCCATCTCTCACCTGCAGAGGCCTCAAGAGATTCCCAAATCTCAGCATTGTGAATAAACCCTAAGTGACAGCTTATCCCTCTTCTGGAGCAAAGGCCTTGTGGTGGGTAAAGAAGTTCAAAGTACGGGATTTTAGACACTGTCACATAACGTGGTTTCTGTTTCTATTTTTTTTCTTAATCATTGCACCGTCTCATGCATGACACAGGGTGAGCAAGCTCTTGGGAGGAATCAGGAGCATGTAGAAAAGACTACTTCACATATTCTTTAGGTTGATGAAAATGCCTGATTGTGGAGAGGTGGGCTTAATTGTTCAACTAGTCAAGCGGCTTTCTAGGGAACAGGGCTTCTCTATTGCTACGAAATTGCTGTGTGACGGTAGACAAGTTGTGAGAATGAGCATTTCCAGGCATGATCACCTTCTCCAAGTGGCTAACTTGATGATTAGGGTTCTTTTTTCAAGAATGATGATCCCTCAAAACCTGTTTGCAGTTATGCTTCAGATGCATGTAAGCAAATGCTGAAATACAAAATAAGCAAGTGTAGGACATTAAATTGTGGACTCAGATGCACAGCTGCTTCACAGTGCTGCCTCTCCACACTTCAGGTCCCCAGATGTATAGACTGATTAACACCTTACAGGCCTGCAACATTGTGAAAATGAACAATCATTTGTGTTTCACAAAGATGACATTAAAATGAGAACTAGAGAGAGAGAAATGAGGACATTCATCCCTCATCAGGATGGGCTTTGGACTGAGCAAATAGATGAACACTGTGAACACATAGAAAATGTGATAAAAAATAAAATAATGAATAGCTACTCAGTGGGGCTTCCAGCGAAAAATACTATGCGACCACGTAATTAAAGCAACCTTAACTGAGGCATTTCCTAGTTCCAGGGTACTTAACTATGCCTCTTTAATATTCCTTTCATAGTGTTTTGTTGTGTACATAACATACTGAGTTACACCTCCACTGTCTCTCACACCCAATTCTTAATATTTGGGAATGACAAAGATTCACGTGAATTGATAACAGATTTCTGGAGAACAATGACCTGATATGCCACACTTGGTTTGTATCCAATTGCTAAAATACAAGTGAAACAGGCACACTGGTTTTGAAAATTTTTACAGAAGCAGTTGCAGAAAAATGGCATAGGATTTTGGCAAGACTCGCTCATTTGTTACACTTATACAAGATCTAACACAGCGAGTCTTGTCTCCAGATACATCTGTACTGCAAAAAATGACATAATACAGGTTCCTTACAGAATTTAATCTCTCATTTTCTTTAATGTCCAGACTTGTTCTCTTTACTCTTGTAGTGTCATAAATTGTGGACTTAGTTGTATGCTATTTTTCCTTTTTTTCCCCCCTTCCTGAAAAGTGCTCGTAAGTTAAACATGCATGAAAGTAAAGATACACTTTTAGTATCATCTTTAAAGACAATCCTTCAAATGCCTCCCCCCAAAAAACATCACAACATTGCTTAGGATTATCTGTTTATTTATTTCAGTTAAAACAAACATACAATGTTTCATTGAAACTGTGTTGCACTCTCTGCCAACAACTGTAGCTAGACTGTTGGCCTCTAAGAATACAGTGGGTATTTACATATGTACACGGATGTACCATAGGATACCTGACTTTCATGGCCTAACAAATACGTTAGATCATAACAGTTGTTAAGTTGCTGCATTCAGGAAATCGTAACATCCATGGTAAATTTTAGAGGAAAAGTATATATGAACCTGAACAATGCTTTTCATGGACCCAAGTGACTCCTGTGTTTATTGCAACATATACATTTGTAATAAATACAATCTTAGTGTTTTCTCCCACATCTTAGGCGTAATGCATTTCTTCCATTTTTGTAGGCATTACATTTTGTTGTAAAAGAATCTTTCCTTTGACAGTTGTTATACACATGTACAACATGAACAACTCCTTGAAATGATGTAACAATCAGTAATGAGAGAGGAATATATACATAAATCCTGGATTCCAAACCTGCATTATATACATTATAATTACAGTATATACACACATACAATTATGTACATAGACTATCATAAATATTGAAAAATAGGTTTAGTTTTAATGGATTAATGTTTTATAAATAACGTTACATTTATGACTGAAATATCATGGAAGACAACGTCTAACTGAGGTGACAAAACAGTGGTTTAATACTGAAGCTGCTCTTTTAGGTGGTTTGTAACGTAGGTAACTTTAAGCAGACAGGTTTGGAAAAAAAAAGTTAAATAAATCATATGTTGGAAATCAACCCAGCCAAGTGGAACTCAACTGTTGCAGGTGGAAAGCCAGTCATCAAATAATATAACACACAATGTGAAGTCTGGAAACTGCTACATTCAGAGAATTAAGTGACATGTATGATGTACTATGAGGTGTCATCATCAAAATCTTCCTCCTCTCTGGCTGCTGAGAAGGACTGTGTAGCAACTTCTCATTTACACCTCCTTCCTCTTCTAGGGTTGCTGAGAGAAAGGAGGCTATTTCTCACTTCCTTTTTTTTTTAAATGCTGGCAAGGGAAGCGCTTCATCCCTTATGTGCTACAAATTGCTCAAAGGTAGACAACATTTTAATCCTCTTCCACCTTTCTACGTTTGCAGAGAGGAAGAAGAAAAGCTGCCGAAGTACTGAGGACGCACACGCTCAGCACTTCTGTGGCGATCAGGTAACACAGGATAGTTAGCCGTGGATGTACAGTACCTGAGGCAGAGAAGTACCTAAGGAGCGTTGGTCAGTGCTGACTCCAGGATCATTAATTGCCAGTTGAGTACCACTGAACTAATAATACAAACAACACAAGAGGCATCTAACTTCTCATTACAGTTCTACACCACAGACTTCGTGACCAGTACTTACAGTCATGCAGAAGTATCAATACAAAATACCTGCAATTTTTTTTCATAGATTTTAAATGGCTGGGCAGAGATTGACATTATCTGCTAAACAGTGACTATCACTTAGATTTGTTCCTGATTAATTCTACAAGAGCAAAAGAAGTCTCAGGCACTGTTTAATCAACGGATTACAGGCCCCTTACTTGTTCCCTCTGACACGACGACTTTGTAAATCGGATTTTTAAAACATCATGTCAGATGAAGACAGTTGACCACATTGCCATGATTATTTCATTAATAATCTCTAGCTAGGCTTTTGTACCCAATATTGTTGTCTTTGAGAACCTCTTATAAGCCAAGTATGCTGTTATACAAGTGTTATTTCTCTTCAACCTGGGATAAGAATGAAAGAGTAAACATGCACTAGAAACAAAACAGCTAATCACAATCATACAGCACCTGTTTCATCAGCTAGCTAGCTAGGGCTCATAAGAAACTTACCTATTTCTGAAGCAAACAAGTATGAGATGACTATCCAGTCTATGAGGTTATCTTCAATACTACTATACAGTATAAATGGGAAGAGGAATCCCAGTTGCGTATGCGAAGAGAGTTTGTACCAAGCATGAAATACTGGTGCAGTTATTTTGTAGATTTGACTCAGAAACAGAATAGTCAAGTAATTCAAAATCCAATAATGGATGAGTAATTTGAGAAATACTGTACACTTTTTGAGTATTATACAACTAGTAAACTATATTAGGACCTCTTTGTTCTCCTACAGAGTGTTTCAAGATAGATTGGACAGACAAAAAACCCAACAAACATTGCTACAACTGACAATGGACCTTATTAATAGAGAGAACTCCAGGAGGGAGTTTTACATTAATGGCATGATATGCTCCAGTGCCATTCAGTTTGTATCTACAACAGAAAAAAAAACCCAAACAAAAAAGCAAAACCCCCCAAACCCTGTTCTACCCAATTGCACTATTGAGTACCTCAAGAAGGGTAATGTCAACACCATCTTTGCAATTTCTAGATTAGCTATGTTGTTCTCAAATGTACCCCTTCTAAAGGGTGGTTTTTTTAAAGCTTGAAAATTTGGGTTTCCACACCACTTACTAAGGTAACTGTAACTCTTAATAAGATGAGAAATTATTTTCAGGTTTATTTTCACTCTACTTTGAACTAAGTGAATTTCATGGGAAGCATTTATAATTAGAGAATTTTGACTTGAATTGGTTCATTTTCTGTTTTGGTCATTAGAAGTATTTTTTAAAATAAAATTTCTTCTAATTATGCCTCTACAGAAAGGCAAACTAGATTTAATTTAGGACACTGATTAAATATTTTTATGAGCTTTTCTATGTTATTCTTTCATTCTTTTTAGAAAAATGTTTCTTAAAGTCAAAATAGTGCTTTTGAGGTCCATAAGAATTTTTTGGTACAAAAAATAATAGTGTTTCTCTCTCTCTCTCTCATTGGTTATTTAAACACTTTGCTGTAAATTAAAGAGTTATTTCTCACATCAATTGGTTCCATTAGGCACATTCAAGTAAAATAACAAAATATCCAAGTAACAATGACGAAAGCCAAACATGGCTTGATAAAAGTCTACAGAGAGTTCTGTCCATTCTCTGGAATGGAATAAAGTTGCCACTTCCTTCAGCCAGACACTCATGCGGTTTGATGTGAATACCCACTTCCATCATGCAGAATAGTTTCTTCAAGACAGAGTGCAGGTATTCTACAATCAGAAGAACCATCAACAAAGAATCTGAATTTTAAAAGGAAGCTGAATAGCTCATTTTCATTCTCAGTAGGTATCTGAGTGAACACTGGCATTTGAAGTGGAGTATTAGAGATTAAACCAGGACAGTTAATGGCCATCAGATGCAACATTCTGGGTCCAGTCTAGAATAATCAGTGTCATACACCCAATCATCACAAGTACACCACTTAGAAAGAAGAATGCAGCCTGAAAAAAAGAAAACATAAAAGAAGTATTTCAGTTTCTGCTACTATACCCATAAAGTCGTGCCCATTTATGGCACAAATGCCACTGTGCATGGAGGACAAAGTAAACAAGACTAGATCACAGTAAACAATAAGGAGCTACATATCTTTCTCGTACTTGTGGTCCTTTTTCAAATAAGAAAGTACATTTTCAGTATAGCAGACCTCAACCTCAGCTGAGGAAAATTAATGTAGCTGCTGATACCAGTCAGGCTGTGCTACTGTGCTGACTTGATTCTGACTCAGTATGTCTAAGATTTGATTCTGAGTCAGTGTGCCTAAGACCAGTAAGAGCACCAAGATCAGTCAGGATGACCCAAATGATTGGTGGAGGTCAGCTTTAAGGGGTAAATTACAGAAATAAATCTTGAAAGAAAATTGCAAGGAAAACGACAAGACTTTTTTAGTATAGCTCTTAAGGGTTATCTGTTGACATCTGGTTTTTATCAGCAACAGAATGACCCGACTATTGTTGAGATTGGAGGTTGGGGGGTGAGAGAAGTCACTGAAGTAACCTGAGCCTTGCTTGTGATAGCTCTCTCCTCAGTTTTGTGTATCTATGCAACTCCCACGCATTAACTAAGATAACATTAAATGCCAATTCACTGACTACCTTCACCAGGACTTCAAAATTCTTAAATTGTGAAGAAGGAAACTAAAGTTCTTGCTCTGAATTAGTACGCAAGTGTAACTATTACATATTTGTCTATACATACCCCAATCTTTTGCACTGACTTCATTGGTTCCTTCTTCACTAATTTGATATAGAAGGCAGAAGGAAGTATAAATATCAGCATGGCAGCCGCAGATGCACCTGTATTAAAAAGAACAGAAATAAATATTCATAAACAGGTAAATACAATTTAATTAGATCGGAACTGCATTTTCTGAGATTTGAAAGACTACTTGAACTGATGAGAAAATGCTTACCAATGAATCCAAAGATGTCTCGGATAGTAGGGACAAAGATAACAAGCATGTTGGTAAACGCCAGAAGAGCAATTGTAATGGAACAGTGACGCCACCATCTAAACTCCTTCCCTGCCCACAACAGCTGGGTAATGGAACTGCGGAT
>WAAD01035204.1:115412-212649 GCA_013389945.1 Fregata magnificens
GCTGGCCCCCGGCCCCCGGTAGTGTGTCGGGGCGGGGGTAGGCGGTGGTCGGGCACCGGCCGCCCCGTAGCGGGGTTTGAAATCGCCCCGGAGGTCCGCTCAGGGCGTTTTGGGGCTGAACTCGCTCCCGACCTAACCACCTGCCGGTCCGGGGCGTCTTGGGGCCGAGTTTCCCCCGCTTGCAGACAAGGCCAGGTACAGCTTCGGGTGCTTACGGCCGTGAGGTGTTCTGCAGTTGCACCAGGAGTGCCCGTAGCCGGTTGTTTTCAGTCCTCCTGAAAATCAGACTGCATAACAACGGGCAATTTGCAAGGGCTACAGCAATCTGATGGGTTAAGCCAAAGGACTGCACAGCTCCACTTAAAAAGCGCAAACGCAGCGATATGTAAATAAGCATTACTACGGGGAAGCCAGGTCATACACCTTTTTGAATAGGAACGGTGAATGCCTTGTGCATTTTTCAGTCAATCCCATTCTGCAGGTATTAGCAGTTCTGTGAAATTACATGACGGAGGTCAAGGTGACCTGTTCACTGTGAGTTTTGCTAGTGTAACAACAAACGTGATGACGTAGCCCTAACGTTTTTAGGACCGTAGCTGTTGGAGGCGCTGACGGCAGCATCCTTTTCAAGGCAAGCACGCAGATTTGGTGCATGGTAAAGCGTCCCACGTGCATCTGATAAACACGGAAGCCATCTTCATAGATGTGAGCTGGTTGCCATGAACAGTACAGTTTTTTTAAAAAGTTAAAACCAGATTTTATAGCAAAATAAAACTTTTACTGTACAAGTGCTTGAAATTTTTTTACTAGAACTGCCCTCGTTTTGTATGGAAAAAGATGAGACTTCATTGGTCATTCACGAGAAGAAAAATTGGTAAAATACATTTAGGAAGAAAAATTGCTATTTATCTAATGGCCCCATTATTGGAAGGTTCACTGTGCAACATGTGAGTGCAATCTGCACTGCTCCAGAATATTGAGTCTTTAAAATCTTTACCCATGCAGCCTGTTTGATGGTTCAAATGGTCTGCTTTTTCAAGTGGTTTTAAGTAATGCCTCACTGATTGAATTATAATTTTCCTGACTTTGTAATTGCCAAGAATGTCCTTGGCACAACATACATACAATGTGTTTCATCCAAGTTTGAAATGTATTTTGTAATCAGAATAATAAAAGTTAATATTCATCAGTTCCTCCCACCATAGTTTCAATGATTCATTTGTTTTCATTGTCTTGCTTTTCTTTCTCCCTTCTTTTTTAGCGTTCTTATGTTCTTTTTTCCTTCCCTTTCTTTTCAGCCTCCTTATTCCTCAGTCACCCTCATCTTTATACCCGGCATTTGTTTGCCTTTTATTTTGTTCTTTCGGGTGTATCTACTCATTGCAAGCTTCCTTACAAAGTTTGAGTCTTTAGTTAAGAATGAACTTTTTTTTNGAGATTGTGTCTACTTTATGTATTTGTGAGGTAACCCAGCACAATTCTGGAGACTAAAGACAGCTAAAGATTTTTTTTTTTTAAAAAAATAATGGAAAACAGGTTTCTCTATTTTCTTTAATATAGAGCTGTGGATGATGTGTCTTGTTCTTATTCAGGTTTCCCTTGCTGAAAGACATTCATTTAGGGGGTGATGCTTTACACTTTCAAAACAAAGCAAAACCAAACAAAAATAAGATACATTATTGTAAGGATGTTGTGAAAGATACTAGGAGTTAATCATTAGTTAGGTGTTGTAAAAATTGAGTTGTCTTTGATTATACAGGTAGAAATGAACTAGAGTTTTCAATTTATTATACAGGAAGGTAACGGGGTTTTTGTAGCTGAAGGGCTATCTGCCATGCACTTCTAAATGTCAGTTTGCAGCTGAGTCTACACTCTAGATTCACCCCACAGTGTAACATGGCCTACCAGTTCTCGGCCTGCGAGCGGTTTCTTTTTAAATTGCTTTAGTTGGTTTTATGTTTAGGAAAAGAAGAAGTAGCTGGCAAATGCCTGTGCTTTTTCTTTGCTCAGGTTTTAGCAAATAAAAGGCCTTTATAATATGGGAGGTTCTTTTTTCATGCTATTTCTTCCTACATATATAAACAAACCTCGTGGAATACTGTAAAACTATCTGTAGCACATGCCCAGTAGAGTCATTTATGTTTATGGTATGCATCGAAAAGTTAAGTGTACAGTAATACTGTAAAAGTCAAGTCCATCCACATGGTTTTTAGATGATACTTCCTAAACTGCCCAAAGAATATCTAATGAAATATGTAATACGTTATGTCAGAGCAATCTGTACTAATAGCTACATAACATTCATTTTGCCTGTGCCTAGTATGAATAATATAAAAATCCCAACAGAGTAAGTATCTGCATCACGTGAAATCCTCGGTACTGCCAAGAGTCTGGGGGAGGATGATAACACGGAGTAGTGACAGAGACCTGAGCGCCATATTGTGTCCCGAGTGAAGCAACTGCACAGTGGTCTCCTCTACATGACAGACACGGTCTGTCAGGAGGAAGAGCTGGAAGTGTGGGTGCGTGGGGAAAACGAGGATTCACGGTTTTGCTGCGTGGACTCACTGGTCCACAAAGATGTAGGTGGGGCTGGGGGTTCCACCATCCTTCCAACCAGTTTGGTTCATTATTCTTGCCTCACATGGACTGCCTGTGGCGTGCAATTAATGAAATTATAGGTTCTGATTATATGCTTTCTCAAACAAAACTTCCACTGAAGCCAAGAGGTATTACGAGTGCATAAGGAATGCAGGATTGCATATCCTGCCTCTTGGGCTTTGTGATGGTGAGTTGGAGTCACATATTAAACTCGGTTTAAGCCTTAATTTTTTCCCTCTGTGTTTATCCTAGTCTAGTTTCAGTTTTGCAATATGAAAACAACAAAATCACTATGTTAAGAACATAAGCAGCAGCATTCTTTTAAAAAATACTACATTTACTATAATTATAACTTGGATTTAAACCAAAAATAGGCAGAGATTCTGAGTCTGAGTTTTAAAGCCATCTGATTATGCTGTTATACTGCAATAAACTCAAAACAGTGGGTGCTGCATGAGATATATAGTACTAGTCATCTGCAAGAAATTGTCAGCCTTAAATGGACATTGCCAGCTTTACAAAAATAATTTTTACTTTGTATTTTTAACTCTGTAACATTTTTAGGGGTTTTAAAAATAGCATTTCTCCATTAATCTTGATTCATCTTTTCCACTCCGCAAACGCATTTTTTATCCTGTGTGAAATTAACATAAGGGGGTTTTTTTGTTTGGTTGGTTGGGTTTTTTTGTATGGTATAAATCTAGAAAAGTTTTGGGAATGGTATTTGTTAATTAACTGAAAGTCTGTCATTTTCTATAAGCCATCCCACATATTTTTGTTTAGATCCTTATGGGAATAAGAGCTACTATTTTTGTTCTTTTACCATTTGCTGGTGGCAGAGAGTACAATTGAAGATATACATTTGGATTCCCAGAGATGTTATTGCCGTAATTACAGCAGTTTGTACATCAGCATCACTTATTATGTCAGCAGATCTTTGAGGATATTGTTTGTCAACTAAATAATGCTTCACATCCTGGAAAAGTCACTTGCGTTTTTGTGGCTCCCTTAAAAATAGTGTCAGTTTAAGAAATTAGACAAAGTTCTCTAGGCAAGGCTCTATGCAAGGGATGCATTCAGAAGGGAACAAAACTGGAATAATTGTATAGTTACCAAGACGTTTCTGTGCTTTACCAGTTAGAATAAGCGTGGATGCAGTGATGGGGCAAAAAAGGGCAAACGAGGGCAGGAGATCAACAAGCACTATACTTTGATGGAAAACAAAGCCTCAGTGAACCAGCAAGATCAATATTTCCTGCCAAAAAATATAGCTCAAACGGATAGCAGTAAAAACGTTATAATTGGATCTCCATTCTGTAAATGTGTGTGTGCAAAACTGTACGTATTATCCTTTTTTTTGGTGAAATTGCTGATATTCCTAAATATGTTGAGGACTGGATGACTTGAATACTTTGTGGATGACAACCATTATCTACTGAACTTAAAATTCCACTTTTCATCTGCAGTATACATAAAGCACAAGAATGGCTGTTTACAGTATCACAAAACATCTGTAAAATCTGCTACTTTTTCTCTGGCAGTGGCCAGTAGAGGATTCCTCTGTGACAAAGGGTAGGAAAGAGCATAGGACCATGCAGTTGTATGTTCTAGCAGTCTGATGTTTAGGATTTACTGAGCCAAAGGTTGTATCCACATGTTTCTATTTAATAGTTTCTGGTACTCATCTGCATGAAATTGTTGAATCACTTTCGAACCCATGTTTAAGTTGATATCTGTCATAAGCAGTGGCAAAGCTTACTTAGGCATTTATGAAAGCTTCTTCCATTTGTTGATTTTTCCCCCCAGACTTCTTTCTGATCAGTTCATTTGAGATCCCCGTGTTTTGCACAGTAAGAATTGGGTTCTATGGACCTTTATTATACTCTGCATGGTCATCTTTCTTGAAGCCGAGGAGTCCTAGTCAATCTGATAGGTAGAAACTGTTTCGTGTCTTCAATTCCCCTGCATTCCTATACTAGAGAAAATGGGGATTGTTCGAGGTGTTATAGGTGTCTTCTCGTTTGTTAGAGAATAAAATTTAGACCTGGAGTCTCCTATAAAGGGGCAGTGAGCAGATTTTACCTTTACATGTTTTGCTGTTGTTCTGTGTATGTGGCCGATGTATGTGCATCTGCACGTTCTGAGGAAGGACTTTTCCCTGGCTTTTCAGACTGAGTGTTTGCTGTAGGTCTGCGTATTCTAAGTTGGCTGGTGTCCACGTGTAGAAAACTTGTAGCCGTTTGTTTTTTATTTTGGAAATATTGTTTTTAGTTTTAAATAATTATGAGCAACATTTGTAAACATTTTGCATGTGGGAAGAAAAATCACTCAACTACCTGACTGTGCACGCTTTTTCAGTGAGCAAAATGGACATCTTTAATTTAGTCAGAGTCATCTGCATGGATCAATTCCTGGCAAAAATTAGGAATGGTTAAATAAACCAGTTTATACAGTCTCCCTTACATGCAATGAGAAGATCTGAAATGAATTAGTGAAAAAAATATTCCATAAATTCAGTATGGTGGGAAGGATGTTTTTGTTTATATACGTATCGGAGAATTTCTTTGCTTGTAAAGACATCACCCCTCCTATTTATCTCCTGTGAGCAGAGTACTTTTACGGAATAAGCAGCTGCTGAGTCACGCTTTCACTGAATGACTGACATTGGTAGACTTTCTCTCCTGTGTATCAGGCAAGCAGTGTTAACAGCCCTTACTTAGGAAATGAAAGCGTGACACAGCATTATAGCTGACTTCATTGAAAATGCTATAAGCAGGAGAAGGGAAATGTGTTTATGCAGCCATGTAAAGCAAATCAAAATCTACCCACATTAAATTATTTATAGGCAGTAATGATTCGTTATTAAAGAAAATAATATAATAGTGTTTATTTTAATGTGCTGAACTAGCAGTTTTGCAGTGCAGTTATTCAGAGGGAGTTTTGCCTGAATATGTGAGTAGTAATAGATCTGAGAGAGACATGGTGCTCTCTGTTGGCAATGTTTCCTGAACAAAGAAAAATATGTACGTAACTAGAGTTGTTAAGTCTAAACCTAGATAATCTACACTTTATGATACCAATATATAACCGATATTGAATAGTTTGTGAGGTCAAAATAAATTATGAGAAGCTGTAAACATTGCCTTCCTCTTCATAAATGTAGGAAGGTTTTATTGTGGAACCATAAATACGTCCAATACCTTTATTTCCCGTTCCTATATGATGTTTTAAATTCTCTTTTTCCTGGAATGTGTAAGTACATGTTTGGATTGTGACAAGCAGAATCCAGTTTACATTTACAGAAATATCTGCAGCTATTACTTACTTTAAAATCCTTTAAGTAGTTAGTTTGTGTTGCTGCTAAAAGCATAATTATTCTATAAACAGTGCAGTGCTTCACGTTTCGTGTAGCCATTGCATTTTTTGTTAAATATATAGGTATAATCTTTTAACAGAGACTGAAATTCACCTTTGACCATTAAAGATTTTACTGTCATTTGTCAAGTAAACAGACAGCTTTTTGAGATTTATTGTACTCTCATGGTATTCCATAAAAATGTTTGTCAATGCGTTCAGCAGGGAAAGAGCAAGTCCATTTATTTGGTTGTTGCTGTGGGAGTGCTTATTACACCATTCTTCTGATGGCTGCCTTTGGATTGAAAACAGATTATGGTATGAACTCAAGGTCGTTTGGATTTTCTATAGCCCGTGAGTACCTCAGTTGCCATAATACTGAGACTTCACCGTGTGTGAAAGTTAATAATCTGAATAGAGTCATACAGTCTTCACGTGCCTGATTTTGCGCATGTACTAAAGCTTTTGCATGCCTGGACGTGATGGGTTTCATGTTGCAGTATTTCTGATGGAGTATACTTTATTGAAATAATGGCACTGGAATTTGATATGGGATTTTGTCATGCCATACTAGGAAATCTTAAGCTTTCTTTGTGGTGTGACACGAAAAAGTGACGATAAATTGTACAAATTATCTGAAGAATTTTAAAATAGCAGACAGTTCTAACTAATGTGTATAGAATACATAATGATGTTTTGTTGTTTAACTCTGGATTAGCACACATGTGGAACAATCTACATAACTCACAACCACCTCAAATTAAGAAACGCAGAAAGTCTAGGTCACAAACTCTCCTTTTTATTCCACATACAGTACACTCGCACGCACAGGTAAGCACATGCAGACAAACTTACGAACAGGTCATCTTGGCTGCTGTTAATGAACAAGGAGGCTACAGGAAGGAATGGAGTCCCTTCACCAGAAATTTAAGATAATTTAAAATATGATCTTGTGAGATATTGTTAAGTAGATTCACTAATTAATGTTGAAATAGGTAATATATTTAAAAAGAGAAATGTGGTTTTAATGGGACTTTCGAGTTAATCATGGCTAGTGAATGCTATTATTGAGCACAATTTGATCCTTTCTGTTCTGATTGCTAAGTTATTTTTAACGTGATGTTAGTTTACAGAACTCCTCAAGGTCATGATCTAATTTGATATAATTTTCTAGTAAACAGTCTAAAATGGAAAAGTCTTACAGAGAAATAAAATTGTAATAATATAAATTGTAATAATATAAATTAAAATTTTGCTACAGGATGAAGGGAATGTAGGTTAGTTATTATATCAGTGTACTAGAGATGCCCATAATTTTTTTTTTCCCCCAAACTTTACAAATATTCTTTATTTTAATATTGTTGGGGTTGTATGTAATGAATACCATTTGTTGTCAGATAGAAACTTGGAGACCTTCACTGTTGCCAAAACAGACTTAGAACACATACAATTTTAGAAGATTTCTTCCCTCTGATGGAAGATACGTGGGACAGTATCACAGTAGAGAGAACAACTGACCTAGACAAAATCATACAAACATGTAGAAAATGAAACAAAACTCACAGTGTTGCCTTTCCACACCTATCCTTCCAGTTGCCCTAAGTGCCGGCAAGACATCTTTTGTTCTGTTCTTTGTCTGCTTCACTTCTTGCTGTCTGCCTCACGTCCAGGACTCTTACTCCTCAGATCAGACTGGTACCTTGTAAAACCTTAATGACACAGAAAAACTTCTCTGCAGTTTTTGATTTTATGCAAAGTTTTGAAATGAACCTGTAGTAAGGCTTTATAAGAAAAAAATGAGACTAGAGGCAGAGGAGGGCTCATTAGGAGGAGTCATGAAGAGGCAAGAAAGTCATCAAGAGGCCACTTCATCACTTTATTCACTAAATTGCCATTGAGATCTTGTCATGGACCCCTTACCACAGTACTCCCTAGCCTAGGTTCTCGCCTGCGTGGGTATAGTTTTTTTGCCAGTCACTGGCACAAAAAGGTCATACACCATCTTCCCAAAAACTGAAGGACCATAAGGCTAGCTATGATTAGCACAGAGCCGCTTTGGCAACTCATTTTTCATTTATTCCCGATGTCCCTACAAGTCTGGGGCAACCCAGAATGGGCCGTGCCTCTGCATACTCTCTTTTCTATGTGAGCTCCGTGCCATGGGCAATGGCGGGGCCTTGCCTCCGGCTCCCCCAGGCCCCTGAAGGCACTAACAGGCTGTAGCTGCCCTGACCAGCCTCCCCGGGACCCCCACCCACACCCTGCCCATTTAAACTCAGGTCTGGGCATCACATTCTTGCATGGTGTTGTAGGTGTAGCTGTGCCCAGCTCTGTCTCTTGCAGTCTGGGTTCGCTGGCTGCCTTCCTGGCTGGACCTTGGACCTACGTTACAGGCAGCCTTGTCTCCAGCTGTGTTTCCTGGCTGGACCTTGAACTCACATGGTTGGCAGCCTTGTCCCTGGCGCTCTCTTACAGGAACACCTGGCTGCGGCCCCTGGATGGACCATGGACCTAGTTCAATACCTGTGTCTGGGACCGTTGGTGGACTGTGACCTGACCACCACCCTGGCCCTGCCCGGGTGTGGGACTGCCCTGTTGCTGGGGGTGCTGGTGGTCTCTGCCTGCCTGTCCTGGGGTTCCCGTAGGCTCCTAGCTCATCTTCCCTTGTGGCACGCACGGGATTTGAACCGATAAAACCATCATGTGTCTGGGCAGTGGAGGGGTGCAACTAATTCTGACAGCGCTAATGACCGACTAAGCTTTCCTTCCTTTTTGGATCCTGGCATCTAGTTTCATCCTTCTTTCAGGTGCATGCAAAGCCTTTCAGCTGCTTTTACATTACAAACTGGTGTGAAGTGTTTAAAAAGAAAAATGTATCCGTCTCTTTTCTTTATACTGCCTAACTTCACCGAACAGCTTGGTAAGAGCACACCCTCAGATGGGCCCAGCTTCTATATACACCTTCATAGCCTACTAACCTCTGTGACTCCTGGAAAGATGGTACAGCTTCATGCTAGCTAGCTATATCTTTCATGATGACTTTCAGTACATGCAGCAGAAATAGATGTTTTTCCAAAATGTTACAGCACTTCAAGACACCTTTTACTACTGTGGGGATTTTATATTTACATAACATTATGTTGCTTACAGTTTAAGCCCTTCAGTAAGAATTTGGCCCCAAATCCTGCAGTTAATAAAAGGAAGGTGTGGGAGTCTCTTTGTGTAAAGTCACTACAAGCTTTTGTGGGTAAACAAAATACTTTCTTACTGAGTGCTGCACTTAAAAAAAAAATTAGTTCCAGTCTGAAGCTCCAGCTGCTTATAAATCATGAAGAAGACAGTATTAGATTATGATGATCTATTTTTGAATGCATACCTTAGTTAATAGGTTTCTCTGTGAGCATCTAAACCCAGCATTAAGGGAACAGCCTTTGCATTTTAAAGTGTAGCTGATCTTCTTTCCTAACCAGTATAAATCTGCAAGCTAAAAGTATTGAAGAACAGTAAGGTCTTATACTAGTTTACAGAGTGCAAAACATGCCAGTACATTTATTGTAACATCTCCTCTCCAGGTTTTGTATTCATTATTATTGAATGAATTAAACCAGCAGAATTCTACTTCTATAAGTTAACAGGACTATGCAAATACTTGCATTTTTAAAGCACATAGGATTGTTGTACTTTACAATATTGTCTTATCAGGTTTCACGCTTCAGTACACACAAACACATGCATACACACTACCATATGTAGATGATCATTGCTGTATGAGACCACATAATTATTTTTAAAAATATTCCAGTGGTAGAAGTTACAAATATTCTTGTTATTATGTGCCCGTAAAATGTATGCAGTTGCAATAATCAATCTGTGTTTCTTTTAAACATTATCAGAACTTGTATGACTAATTCAGCCTTTTATCTATCTTTGGCTAATTATGTAGAAGCTAGGCACATAGGAATGCCGAACAGATAGTATAATTGGTAGTGTAAATCTGAGTGGGTAGGCAGTTGGATTTTCTTCAGTCAGTTCTTCCTAGCCGCTGTCTTTGAAGCTGTAATCCTTCTGAGCCAAGCATGGTCTCAGGTTCCAAACACACATTAATGCCACGATAAGAAACTTGCTGCGGAAAGGTTGTGCTGTGTTGGGGTGTCACTGCTCCCACAGCCAAACTGGCTGTAAAGTTTCCTCATTTGTTTCAGTGGAAAGTCAATAGCTTTCCAGGATAATTTTAAACAACCCAAGCTATTTTGCATGAAATGCATAACAAAAGCTCATGTGTCTTTCATTGGCTCAGCTCTGCACATAGTGTCTTTCACTAAATTTGTGATCACAAACATCTGGTGCCTGGTAACTGTTCTCGCAGCTGGGCTGAGTTGAGATACATGGTGTGTTCTGGGGTGCAGATGAAGGGAAGAGGAGAAGAGACATAGGATGGTGTGATCTGCTCTACTTTTGTTAACGGTTTAACTTTATTCAGTGGGGCGTGTACATCCTGGAGATCAGCAGAGTCAGCAGGTCCCTCACAGGCATGCAGACATTAGGATCGGGACCCAAATTTGTAGTCTCTCATGCCCAGTGCTGGGTAGAACATTTAAAACTTTTCTTTCTGTTTAAATACTCAAATACAAATATTACCTTCTTTAAAACTAGTGAAGCTGCAAGAGAGTGAAGGCTAATAAAACTCTTTTAGTTTTCTTCTGATATTTGAACAAGTGCTGCTTATGCCAGATGAGTTGAAGAGATACAGGAAAGGAACTATCAAACTTAAAAATGTTTGTTTCTACTCTCATTTTCATTCATTTCTACAACCAGATATCTTTAGTACCATGTCTAAATATACAGGCAAAATAGCCTCAAAAGTTTCCTGAGATGAGCTGACACAGAATTTCATATGACATATGCATTCTTAAGTATAGTATTTCACCATTCTCCAGGTCTATAAATAAAAAATTATGTGAGTAATAAGTAATATTCTTGCCTTTCTATTTTTATGAATCTCCCGTTTCCGATGGAATTGAAACACAAAATAACTGAACTTTGGTCTTCTTGTGCTGCTTCTGATCTTTATGATAGTATATTGTTGAGGAAGATATTCCATATTTTGGATGGAATAAATACTGTGAAATTTTAAATTTATTTACATGCTTAAAGTTGCACAGAGGCTTGTTCAACCAATTAGTTGTATATTCACTTTTGGTTGCTCTATATGCAAAATCTGAAATTCTAACTGATAACTCTGGTTTGGTTGTTCTTTCTTTACCTCCCTCCCTCCCTCCCTTCCTTCCTTCCTTCCTTCCTTCCTTCCTTCCTTCCTTCCTTCCTTCCTTCCTTCCTTCCACCTTTTCGTCTGTCTCTCAAATGTAATATGATTACATACAATGTAATATCATTGTATGTCTCACAGACTTTTGTTTAAATGCTTAGCTGTCTTACTTTGGCACAAAGATAGCTACACTTGAATGTTTAGGGAAATGATATTGTAAAATTTATCCTCTCACAGTTGTAAGGCACGAAATTACTCTGATGGTCTTGTACTCTTGTAGGTGTAAGATAACAATCATATAAATGAGATGCAGGCATTGATTAACATCAAATACTACCATACAAGTGGTGCAAGGCAGAGTCCATATTGAGGCAGAATCTCTGCTAATATAATATTATTGCCTGTAGCTGATCAGAGAATTTATTCCAGACTATCTGTTCAATCCTTCCTCTAAGTTTAAACCGCCAGATTATGCCTTTCAGTGCACATGCACTTGTGAATGAAATCAATGACAGAGACATGCTCCCTTCTGTGCAGGAGAAGTATTTGACATAAAGCGTTACCTTCTTTTCTCCTGCCAACTTAGTCAATACCAGAAAATATGTTCCCAAGCAAAGGGATAATTCAATTAAAACCCCAGTTAGAATTTATCTAGATTAAAAAAAAAAAAAAGGGAACACTGAGCCCACCCTGGAGTCCAAAGAGCAGGTTCTGGTTAATTGGAAGCCTAAGGAGCCAGTCTCCTTCCTTTTGTGGGTGGTGGTAGAATAGTTACAATTATTAATCTGTTGTAACTCTGAAGCTAAAATTCTCCTGTGGGAAAAACCATGACAAGAAAAAAATGACTTTGAAGAACGAGGTGAATACTTTATTCTAAAATGTTCTGTCTACACAAGAAATAGTTATTTTGCTAAAGCTTGTTGATTCATTTTGTCATGAAGCAAGTTCTTGTAAAAGTCCTCAGCATTCATATAAAGTTGTCAGGCATTAACAGAGTCATGAATGTTTTGAGCAATCATCTTGTTACTGTGGTTTTTTTCTTTTTTTGAAAATGCTTCTATTCATTCCCAAGAAGCTATTTTTCTACTTTCTATCTTTTCTCACAGTTGGTGTCGAGATGTTGGTCTTTGACTTGTATTCTTAAATTTAGAGGTAGTAATTTTTAGTTGGGGAGTACTAGATTAACATGCACTGAAAAAAAAGTCTCCAAAGCTGCTGACTTGTTTGTATTTTGCTTCTGGAGCAATTCAAAGGTTTTATTGAATGTTGCATTAAAGAAGTCGTAGAAAACAGACAAAGAAAGTAGCCCTTGAAAGTCAGCTAGTCCATCCTCTGTTCTCAAGGCGTATCTAAGGATGCCTAGACCATTCTTGGCAGAGATTTGTCCAATTCTCCCTTGTTGCAATTTAAGTCCACTACCGTCTGTTCTCTCTGCAGTAGCCTTTTACACATCTGAAGACCATTATCATGTCTCCCCACAGTCTTCTCATTTGTAGGTGATGAAAAGCCCAGTCCTTTCAATGTTCCCCAAGCTCGGAGAGCTCTACTTGCTTTCCTCTGTACTGTCTCCATTTGATTCCTGGCATTCCTGGAAATGATGCTTCAGACCAAAGATAGTACTCCATATGAACGAAGCCTTCCTATTGACACTTTTCCAGGATGATATTTGCTTTTCTTGCAATCTTGTGGCATCGCTGACGCATGTTCCGTCTGTGACCCACTGCGACCTCTGATCCCGTTTGTGGAACTGCTGCCTGGTCATCTCCATCTTATATTTGTTCAGTTGATTATCCCCAAGTGCTGTGCTTTGGATTTGTCCTTAGTAAAGTGCATTCTATTTGTTTAAAGACCACATGCATCTTATTTTTGGTAATGCAGCCTCCCTATTTCTTCAGTTCATCCTTCTGAATTAAAATCCTGCCGCCTGTGTAGGGCTTACAGCTCTTCCAAACATTGCATCCTTTGCAAAGCTGATATGAGTGCTATTGACTCCATTATACAAATCATTAATGAAAATACTGAAAAGTGCCAGATCTGGGATAAGTATTTTACAATGTAATGCGTATGGAATGTCCTGGTCAGTGACTCTTCATTGCTGAAGGTCACAGGACAGGCATGGTGTGAAAGGAGGATTATTCTACCGATATGCCATGACTTGAGAGAGATGAAGCAAAGTTGTGTCAAATTGTCCAGCCTTGGGGAGCGCTAAGCATCTTTTGCAACAGTGCTGATGAGGGTCCTCATGAGGTCCAAGGCTGAAAAGACAATAGCCTGAAGCATCACTGCCTCTTCCACACAACCAGGGGAGTTATATTTGCTATGGTCCCTCCCTCTTTGTGTTTGTGGACATAGAAATCAGCCCTACATAATTGTACTAGAACTTTGTTTTAATATTTTCATAATTTAAACTGTTTCATGAAAAATTAAATTGAGTTTAGCTTAGTTTCTCTAAAAAAAGGGCATTCTTAAGTAGGGGGAGAAGGAAAGAGTTAGGAATATGAGCAGGAACTAGAAGTATTGTTGGAAGGGAACAAACATTCAGGAGCTAGAGCTGTTGTAGTGCTCTGAGTAAGCCATGGTGTGTAGGTTTTCCTATTCATGGAAAAACTTGTTAATTTTCACTTTTGAAAGTATATATTTTTTTCCTGACTTAAGTGCTATAAATGGCATGTTTCATTAGGAAATTGTATTTTTTCTCAAAAAAATGCTGACACGGATTTTTTTCATTTTCACCAGTGCTTCTCCATGAAAATAAGCCACCCAATATATTTGGGTTTCACACAAGTTTTTCAAAATTTTGTGTGTTTTAAACTAGCATTTCTATTACAGTTATTTTTTTAAACAACTTTCAATAAAAAGATACTTTACAAGAATAGTCATTTGACAATATATTTTGCTGTGGAAAGTGGTTTTCTTTCTTACAACTTCCTGTAAAATCTTTCCTTATCTAAACTCATGATGAAGATGAACTTGCTGTTCTTGCTAATAATGATTGCACTCTTTTCCAAGGCCAGTTACAAGAAAATAAATAGTTTGAGCTGCACCGGCTGTTACACTTTCTGTCGTTTAGCTCAGCATATGAAAAAGTAGAGATCCACGAGCAAACATTTTTAAATGTTTTGCCTGCCCATCAACCTTGAAATTAGCTGCAAAAATAATGCACAGTTATACATAACTCCTTTGTTTTAGGTATGGTAAGGCAGGATTCCTGAGACCAAACTTACATTTTTGTAAGGGCTCTTTAGCAGTACTTGCTTATTTAATGCAAGTAAAATTACCAAATACCACACCTGTTATATATTACATGGTTTCTAAAGTATAGCCCTGCATTTCTTTTGAAAGGAGTAAGACATGGAAAAATTGCATTAAATAATGATGTGTCAGCCAGGTAATTTTCCCTTAAGATATAAATGATTCAGAGAGGCTGATTCTTGCTGCTGTGTTACTCAGTGAACAACAATACAGCCTGATATAAAGCAATGTTTTGCTTTATATTGCTCTTGACTGAGCAACACTGCATTGTATCAGGATAAAAATGCCAGAATCATATCCATAGTATCTCAAACATTAGAATAATTAATAAGTGATTTTTGCCATTGAAAAGGTCCAGTTCTGGCACAGCCTAATTTTGAATGAACTGACATGGGTTTAACTCAAGGTTTGCTCAGTACAAGACTAGTCCAAAAGAGAGCAACTGTAGTTACCAAATCAATGACATATGACCACAACTGAAACATATTTGATGGACAAAGGAACTTGAGAAATCCAAGACAATAAGATAAGGCAGCGGACCCTCCATGGTTTATTAAAGGTTGGAAATGCTCAACCTAAGAGACTAGCTTGCCCCATTATTTTGCAACTCTCATTCAAAGCTGGTATTTTGCATTTCAAGAAGTATTGTTACTTGAAATGAAAAGTTGAAACTTAAATGGATATTTTCAATTTTTTATACTTTATGACATGTAAACAAAAGCTCAAACTTTATATTTTTAAAATTTGGGGGTTTTTTTGTAATTACTTTTTCATCTTTTACCCCCAAATCCAGATACTGTCTGGACTAGGGCACTCTTGAGTTGTCTTGTCTACTTGTTCTTGAGGAACAGATTCTGTTGACTGACTGAAAAGCATCAGTTAGGAGTAACTGAAGGATTAGGTCTGACTTTGTTAGCCAATATGAGACTAGTCTACATATGGTGGCTGGCAACGGGGTGAGGGGCTGACTTAACCAGGCTGCTGTCACCTGCCTGCCACTTTCTTCCAACTGGAAATTTTTGTCCCCCTCCCTACTCCCAGCCTCCAGCAGAATTGAATGTCTGGTTACTCATTAACATTATTCTGTCAAAATGATTTGAGTGAGTTTAAATACTTCATAGTGAGGGATTTTTTTTAAAAAAAAGGATGAATTTTGACAGAACTGGGTTAGAGGACACTATGCACGCAGTGATGCCAGCAGATGGAAAGGTGCAGCCATCTTGCCCGTGATAGATGGTGAGGCCTGAATAACCAGCTTGGGGAAGTCTGCATGGGTAGCCACTGACACTGGATCTGCCACAACCAGACAAGTTTGTCTGACTGGGCTTTCTTTAAATCTAGCCTCACCTTCAGTGCATTTTTCAGTTAAGAAAAATATGTAAGGTGACAGCAGCATCAGTGAAACAGCAAACATCATAACATCTGAAGGAACAAGCAATCCCAAGAAAAGGAGGAATTTTTTAGCTATACTTTGTAGACTTTGGGGTGGGGGGATGAGTTTGTAAGCTCTTTAATGCCTGTGATTAATTTGCCTTTGGAAGTTGCAACTGCTGCTAAAGCCTTGATGCCTTCTCCCCTTCACTGAAGGCATTAGGAACTAGCAGCAGAGTTCTTCACACCTCCCCATAGCTGCTCCCCAGCTACAGGAGGATATTTCTCGGGATGTCAGTCTGTGTTATGAAGATAATGTCAGTTCAAGGAGTCCTGCCTCCTCCCATGTGCCTCTTCTGCTCATCTCATTCCTACCCCTACACCACAATGTATCAGCCTCTCCAGGGTTACTCATAACCTAGATCCTTTCAGCAATCCACCTTCTTGCAGAGCCCAAGCAACAGCTCTGTGAGTATTGCTGGGGAGGAAGCAAACTGGTGTGGTGAAAGAGGATAAGCCCAGGCTTCTTAACCTGGTTTTGCCACTGAAGCCAGAGACAAGTGAAGCAACCACTGAGACAATAATTTCTCAAGTTATTTTAGGATAAATATGTTAAGATGTTCTATAAATGATGTGGAAGACTGTGCAGATGACTGTGCATAGGTAGGACATTTTGTTCAACTTTTTTAGGACAAATAGTCTGAGAATATGCACATTTATTATGCTTTTCACCATGACAAAACAAGAGCATCCAAATTTTGTCTTTGGCTTTAAGATCCAGAGTACATTGCAGTATGATGTATTAAATCTAATTATTGTAACCACTTACATTTGAAAGTTTCTATTTATAAGCATAAGAACTAAAGCATTGACTTAAGATTTTAGCTTCTGTAAAAAAATTGCTCTTAAAACTCAGCTGTTTTGACCCTGGCCAAGAGTGTGAGAACCATTACAACATTGTTCATTGATGAAAGTCATGTGTCATTTCAGTTAAAGAGTTTTAAAACCTGTATCATCTGGGCAACAGTGAGTTCTTTTGTACTGTTTCTTCCTGTATTTGTGAAGCTCCTGTTGCAAGAGAATCCCAGTCATTTGAGAACACCAGTAACATGAACAACAATCATAGTTCAACTGGCCAAGCACTGATTTACAGTATTCTTTGTAGGCAGATTACTAACAGGCAACAGTCCAAAATACTTCAATGACCTTAAAAATGTTTCCAAGGAAATGTTACTGATTTTAATAATGACTATGCAATACATAGTAAACATAAATGCAAGAGGTTAAGAGATCAGCAAAGAGTTCTCGGCAGCACAGATTTAACACAGGAAGCAATGGGGAAAGGCTAAGGTTAAACTGTTCAGTTAAAGCCAGAACGGAAATTGGGGCAAGAAAAAGAAAACATGGTGTCATAAACACGATGACATCTCTGTGCTAGGAAGATGACTCACTGAAGGTAAAACCTAGGTACAAAATGTTCTTAGAAATTCTAGAAAGTAAGGCAGAGTTGGTAACCATGTCATGTTTTCACCACAGATAAATCTATTTCCCCTTTTGATTAAAAGGTCAGGCAGATCAAATGCAATCAGAAAAAGCACGTGGTAAATCACATACTCAAAGTACTCACTTTAATTAGTTAAGAAATATAATAATGTGTCAATGAGTTCTTTTCAGGTTAGGCAGAGGAGGAGTTTTCTTCAAGTATTTAGGCACACAGTAAAAAATGCAGTTTTAAGTGAAAAGGAAAGCGCCTTGTTCTAACTCGCTTACTTCTAGAATATATCAACCAACTAAAACAGCTGAGGAAAGTGTCAAGATCATCTTTACAGTTTCAAACGAGAAGTACAAATGCTGTGAGAAGTTGAGTTCTCTGGCTTTGACTCAGCAAAGCTGTTAAGCACATTCTTAACTTTAAGCACAAACATTCCCATGGAAGTCATTGGTGGTGACTCAACAACTTGCAAGATCAGGTCCTTAAAAATGTTTATTTTCTTTTGTTATTTTGCATATGTGTTGCAGGTTCTCCTACAGTAAAGCAGCAAGCTGGTACATGTCCCATTCAACTGTGGGTACAGAGGAATTTACAATGTAAGCATTTTGTAATATATTTTGTGAAATCTGTGCCATCACCTCAAGTCTTTTCTGTAGAGTCATTGCAGCACAGAAATGCTGCAGAACTAACACATATTCGCTCAAGGGGGATGGGAGATATGGCTTCTTTATCATCAGAAGACATTTATTTGTGGGAGAGTTTATGGAGCAAGAACAACGTATCACAAGGTTTATTACTTTGCATGTGAGGTTGAGTAACTAGTTAACAAAACTGTATTGTTTCCTGACTGGAGTCGTGGCATTTTGTAAAGGAAAGGAACCTCCTATAAAGTAATACAGAAATATTCTGGCTGTGGTATTTGTAAAGGAAATAATCTTTGTTCATTTCTCAATAATACAGTGTTTTGAGATTATGCAAGTACACCAATGAAAGATGGTCATTAACTATTTAAGAGACAGAGTCTAACTACTCGATGATGTCTTTTTTTTTTTAGTTCTTCCTGTTTTGTTCATATTGGTTTTACCATTTGTTTGCACTTACAGCCTCGTCTTTGCTTCTAGAGAAAAAGAACGAACCTTTCAGATGTAGGCAGTTTACTGCCTGCAATATATAAAACTGCAGTTTCCTTACAGTGTGGTGCATCCTCTATCCTTATTCTGTGTCCAGTTAATACTTTGTGAAGTAGAATAATATCCTCTTGTCTTCCATTTTTTCTGTTGATTCTGTGTCTTGGGATTTTGATAGGAAAAGGGGCTCCAGTTTAAAGCCAGTCAGAGTTAGCCACTAAGGGTTTCAAGAATGCAGACTAAGCAATTACCACAGAAGTGGCCAGAGCAGCTAGCTTGAATGTGGGTCCAAGATTTTCCAAAATTTTCCTTTGAGCAGTGGTTCTGGTTACAGCTAACTCTAATAATCGCAGTTAATACTGACCTTCTTCACGAAATCCTGTTTGAAGCATTTAGACAGGCAGAATCCTGATTTCTGCCAAGGACTTCCAGGCAACACAGTAACAGGCAAATGCTAATGCTAACGCTGCTGTCAGTAATAGGGAGTTTATCACTGTACTTTAAAAGACTGTAAGCTGAGAACAGATTGACCTGTGTTGTTGGACTTTTCCTTAAAGATGCAACAAAAAGGTAAATTCAGATCCAAAATCTACTTACTTGGTTTCTGGCAGTAGCTCTGGCAGTAGCTCTGATGCAATAAATGTTTCTAAATGCAATGATGCAATAAATGTTTCTAAATGTATATATGTGTGAAATATGTATGCCCAAAATAAGTATATAAGTATGCCCAAAATCAATGCACACCTCCTCTTTTTTTACCTGGATATTTAAGCTGGTGCGGAGTGGTCAGCACTGCAACCCTTCTGACCTTCTGCTGGTCAGGTAGGCATGAGGTTCTGCACTGGGACACAAGAAAAGGATTTTATTTTACAGTCTGGAGAAGCAGCTTCAGTCTTTCAAAATATGGAAATTTGAATCACTGTAGCCTGTGAACTACTCTACATTTTGTGACACAAGAAAGAACAAATAAACTGCATCCTCTGCGCAAACCAGGCTCAGGAACAACAGTGTTTGCTGGCATGAGAATGCACCTCTTTGTGTAAAAAGTGTGACTTGTGAAACTCATGCCTCTGATAGCACATTATTTACTATTCTTTGGAAGCTATCTTGCTTTTTAAATCATCTTGCTTTTTAAATGTTAAAAGGTTTAAAAGTTAAAAGTTTGAAAGTTATCTTGCTTTTTAAATGTTCAAGTTTTCTTTCTTTGAACATTTTCCCCTTCAAGAATTAGATTTCAATTTCTTCAAACTGGCCTGTATCTGCAATGATTTTAAGTGACCTGGAGAAGGTCTGATAAAGGAACTAGACTGAGGAGGTTGTCTAGTTTATTTTGGGCGCTATTTGATAAACTCTGTTTTATAAAGTAACTCTTCTCTGCAAGAGAGAATATAATTTTACAGATTAGGTACATTAGGCTGATTTCTACATTCGTTTTTTGTTGTAGTTGTCTATGACTCTCAAGGAGCAGAAAGCAGAGGCTGGTTGGAAGATGCTGTTGGACTTTGAATTATCTGTGTCTGAGGAAGGAAGCTGGTCAGAAACTAGTGTTTTAGATGTTTTTACAGGAGGATAGGTAAGGATAGGTAAGATTCGAGGTGTGTGTCACTACTGATGATGTGCATGATGTTGTGCCACAATAATAGAAGCTGGGTTTAGTTTTAAAGTTCCTCCTGGTGCCAGTGTTTGGTGGCCCTGGAGGGTGGACTGTTGCTTCGGAGTAGCTGAGTGAACCATTAATTCAACTCTGTCTTTGATAAAGAGTATGCTCAATATTTGTGCTGAGTATTTTACTGATACGTACCTGTGTACATTAGATTTTTTTATTAAAGATATCCCCATTGACTGTTTACAGCTATCTCAAATTTATTCAAAAACTTTTGCTGATAATTTCTAGGAATTCTTTTTGATCTCGGGGTCCTTCCCAACTGTTGAATTTTTTATGTATTTAGTTACAATTAACTTCTTGCTCTGATTAGTTCTGTCATAATTTCATGTATTGTCATATTCATGATGAGTGAATGCAAAAGGGAGGATGAAGACACTCAAACAAATTCAAATTTTAATTTGAGTGAATACTTTTTGAAGGTTTGGCCTGGTCCTATTCAAAATGCAGTGCTTCTGAATCAGAAGTGATAAACTCACAAGAGAGAGTGCTGGAAATAATCCGTGAACATCCTGTTCTTATTAGACGTGGGCTAAAACATTCTGACAGATTTCAAACCTGCTGAAATATTATTCATTAAAAATTTTGACGTCGACTCCAGCGTTACTGGGAGCACATTTTACTTATCTCTTTAAGGGTGACTATGAAAAAGGGAGAAGACAGAAGTATATATGGTGAAAAACAGGGTGAGAAAAGAAGCAGGGAGCTGACTGTGTGGAAAAGGAAGAGACACCCTGGGAAAGCAGCAGAGAAAAGGGAAAGAAAAAAAATCCCAATTTTTGTAAGTATGTCTCTTCAGGACTGAGACTGTGCCAAACCTTGGACTTGGAGGCTGTTCTGTCCTTAATACATTGCACATGATTGTCTGTAGCTAGAAAAACATTTTTTGTGGTTTTTAAAAAATTGAATTATCCTTATATGAAATAAAACAAACTATGAGTTTAAATGACAGAGTAAAAAGAGACCATATTCATTTTGCAAGCCCTCAGAGAGTTTAAAAATCCCTTAGGTTCACAAAAACTCAAACTCTATCAGGTTCATATATTCCTAGAGTAGGAAGTACAATGGAGTTACTTCCATCTACTTTAATTAAGCTTTCGTCAGACTCTTTCTGTTTCT
Source organism: Fregata magnificens (assembly GCA_013389945.1). Taxonomy (NCBI): domain Eukaryota; kingdom Metazoa; phylum Chordata; class Aves; order Suliformes; family Fregatidae; genus Fregata; species Fregata magnificens. The sequence goes on from WAAD01035204.1 coordinate 136,658, forward strand.
CTAACTGATTCTCCTCTCAAGAAATGTTTGTGTTAAGAGCAAGATGCAAAATACCACGTTGACACTTCCTGTGCAATCTAGATATAGATAGAAGTTAGGTAAAGGGAGAGGTTATAAAACCTGTGTAACTTTTAAAGCTACAAGACCATAGGCAGTTAAGTATGATGATGAATGTTTATTCCAGCACCTATGCCTTGTTCCAGATAGGGTCAGTTGCCTTTTAAGATCTGTGTCTTGACCCATTGGAAGTATTTAGTGTGTCTAAACCCCAGAAAGGGTGGCCCTTAGTGTATTCCTGAAAAGATGTATTTCCTATTGGCTACCTCGGGGTAGCTCCCCACTCAGCAGGGATTTTTAGCTTGTTCCTCGGGAATGCCTTTGCCCACTCTATATGATGTCTAGGCTCCCAGCTTAGTGTTTTAACAGACTAACAGGGTCCATTTTTCAGATGTTGGACTGCCTACTAAACAATGTGAAGCTGCCTCTAAACATTAGCTCCAATTGGAAGAAAAGGCTTGCAACACTCAAACCTGCAATGCCAACATATCTTCTAGGTAAGTAAGACCTATCAAGTGGATGCTGAAGCAGGGGTGTGCATGGAGTTAGATACTGAAACAAGTTGTTACTGATAGTCAGTATCAGTAGACTCTGATAATCAATAGAGATAGCATGAGGCTGGGTGAACGTAAGAATGGCTGTGCTGGGTCAGAACAAGGATTCACTCAGCCCAGCGGGCTGTCTATGATACTTAGCTGAGAGGGAGGCATTCTGATCATGAAGGTGGTTTTCAAGAGTGAGCCTCATCAGGTAGGCTGACTCCCGCAATTTCCCCACATCCAGGGAACTTGACTGTAAAATTTGTGATGTGGGAGACTGTTTTTGTTTCTTTTCCTGAATTAAAACATGTTCCTACCACCAAACTACCAGTAATCTTAAGTGGATGCCTAGGGAAGAACACAGGAAAAGATGATCTGATTGCTGCTTAAGTCCATATCAACTTTTAGCATCTTTGCTGTTCCTTGCAAGGAATTGCATCCATTTCATCCAGTTCATGGGTTCTCATGAACTACACCTTTTAGTTCAGCTTGAATTCTTATTTGAAGCTTCATTTGGTATCCCTCACTCTTGAACTGGTAGACGCAGTACGAAATTGGTGCCAGACTACTCCTTCATGACACTTATAATTTTACATGCTTCTGCCACATCCCTCAGTCATCTGTTTCCCAGATTGTAGAGTCCTAAATTATTTCATCGTTTCCTTACATGGAAGCTGTTGCAGACCTCTGACCATCTGTCCTTGCTCTTTCCCAGTTTTTCTTTATTATGAAGTATGTTCTGAGCCCCATTTCTTTACTCAGCTTTGGACCTAACTCTAGATTGTAGGTGGAGACTTCCTCCACTCAGGAGTTAGAGTTAGGTACCTTCACTAATAGTCTAAAAAATGATGTGTAGTGACTCATTTTTTTTAGGACACATTCATATACATGCATGTATGTGAGTACATGTGAGTATGTGAGTTGAGATTTATTCACCTGCTCTCTACCATGGATGACACAAAGCTGTTTACATATTACTGTACATGGAGCAGGTTTGGGAACTCAGGTGTCCTGCCTTCCCGGCCAGTATGTGACCCCTCGACTGGAGAGTCACATGGGCTCTTTCCCACACTCAAATTATAAGATCATCACTTATGCCACGTGCAGTGTGACTGCTCCAGGGACACACTTACTGCAGCGTGGCCTCGCCTCCCACTTTAGGCCATCTCTGAGAGATGGTAGAGGTGGGTTTGCACTCGCTTGGGATCTGGGGGCAGGTTTTCCTTATCTTCCGTAATTGCTAAGCTATTGTGTAACAGGAGTTTTCTCTTCCTCTAAGTGAAATAGCAGCTGCTGCAATACTTCCTCCAGTGCTTGCTCCTATAGGTGTAGGGAGAGTGTTCATGTGCCACACAGCACTAGGAAGCATGCACAGTGGCACCGTAGATATCACAGGACATGGGTCACAGAGCAGTTGCCGGTGACTTTGGGTCACGTGCAGACAACAGGTAGTGTACTGAAGAACTCTGCTGACAAAGACGTAGGTGCATATAGGATTAGGCAGCAGGAGAGATAGAATCATAGAATCATAGAATCGTTTGGGTTGGAAGGGACCTTTAAAAGTCATCTAGTTCAACCTCCCCTGCAATAAGCAGGGACATCTTCAACTAGATCAGGTTGCTCAGAGCCCTGTCCAACCTGACCTTGAATGTTTCCAGGGATGGGGCATCTACCACCTCTCTGGGCAACCTGTTCCAGTGTTTCACCACTCTCATAGTAAAAAATTTCTTCCTTATATCTAGGCTGAATCTACCCTCTTCTAGTTTAAAACCATTACCCCTTTTCCCTTCACAACAGGCCCTACTAAAAAGTCTGTCCCCGTCTTTCTTATAACCCCCCCTTAACTATTTAAGGTCTTCCCAGAGCCTTCTCTTCTCCAGGCTGAACAGCCCCAACTCTCTCAGCCTGTCCTCATCAGAGAGGTGTTCCATCCCTCTGATCATTTTTGTGGCCCTCCTCTGGACCCGCTCCAACAGGCCCATGTCTTTCCTGTACTGAGGGCTCCAGAGCTGGATGCAGTACTCCAGGTGGGGTCTCACCAGAGTGGAATAGAGGGGCAGAATCACCTCCCTCGACCTGCTGGCCACGCTTCTTTTGATGCAGCCCAGAATACGGTTGGCTTTCTGGTCTGTGAGTGCATGTTGACGGCTCATGTCCAGTTTTTCATCCACTGGTATCCCTGAGTCCTTCTCCACAGGGCTGCTCTCAATCCATTCACCCCCCAGCCTGTATTGATACCGGGGGTTGCCCCCACCCATGTGCAGGACCTTGCACTTGGCCTTATTGAACCTCATGAGGTTCACATGGGCCCACTTCTCAACCTTGTCCAGGCCTTTCTGAATGGCATCCTGTCCCTCAGGCATGCCAACTGCACCATTCAGCTTGGTGTCATCTGCAAGCTTGCTGAGGGTGCACTCGATCCCACTGTCTATGTCACTGATGAAGATATTAAACAGTACTGGTCCCAGTACCAACCTCAGAGGGACACCACTCATCACTGATGGTGTTTCAAGACTTGCAGTTTGGGATTAGGCATTTAATAACCACTTACATTTAACTCAGATGCCTAAGATCTCATGAGAAACTATTTCTTAGCCTCCTTATACATCAGTATTTCTTTAATCCACAAGCGGTTGCCCACCTGAAGTGGGTACACGAACACAGGCAGATTAGATATGCTCAGACACTTTTTTATTTGGGACTGAATAAGTGCACATGGTTAACTGGATCTGCATTAGGTGTTATGATATTGGGCAGAAAGTTGTTGAGCAGCTATTGCATCATCCTAGTTGCCTACATCATACAGCAGTGTCAACCAGGATAAGAAGTCAATAATGTCCTAGGTGCCTGACATGGACTTACTAGGAGACAGCTATTACACTAAGGAACTGTCTCTATGGGTTCACAAAGATGGTATTACTGTTATCCCTGCTTAACGCATGGACTTGGGGCCCAGAGGGATTTTGACTTTTCTAGGCCAAGGTCACTCAGAAAGCCTTTGACAGAACCCAGAAGTGACATCTGTTGTCTGGCCACCAAAGCTGGTTTTTTTTCTTTTTTCTTTTCATTATTCAAATCTTTTGGAAAAGCTGTGATCCCTGATCTGATGCTCTCTACTCTCCCCCTGGGAAAAAAACAAATCCCTTGTAGGGAACACAGAGGAAGGTATTGATGGTTCATGGAGCTGGTGAGAATAATCTTTCTTTCAGTGACTTTTCTTTCCTTCTAAGCATCTCCAAATCTTATTGCTTTCCATAGAGTAGTTTTACAAAATAGTGGGTGAGTCATATTGTTTCTTGTGAACAGAAAAGGCTGTCTGGTTTTCATTTGAAGAGGAAGTAAGTCAGCTTTCACATTCTTTACTTGGGGACAGCTGGTTTAAAATCTAGATGGTTAAAATTGGAAATTAACTGGAATAGAGATATTCAGTTTAGAAATGTAGTAACAGAACACTAAGGTTGGGATTTATATGCACAGCTAACAGAAGATTCAGCTGTGTGTTTGCTGTGAAATTTCTACTCATTGTTATCTTATGAGGGAAGACAAGTTTCTGGACAAGTATCTGTAATGTAACTATGGGCTAATTCGGGTAAAATAGTGTACTGAAGTGATATTAGGGAAAGGTTGTGTCAGGTTTTCTTCGTTTGGGGCTTTGTTCACCTGTTGTTGTGGGTGAAAGCAAAGAAGCTATGGAGACAGAAGAATTCACCTTCATCTTTTTTAGAAGAGGAGATGTAATGGTTTAATGTGATTAATGATTTAATGGTTTCATGATCCAGAGCTGTCCCAGCCAGAGCAAGTCTCTTTGACTTCTGGCCAGGAGGGTCCTCAGGGGGGTCAAGACGGAGGCTGGAGCTGCATGGTTGCTGGTCCCCTTGCCCACTGATGTCCCATGTGGTGGCTGTCAAAGGAAACCTTTCAGATGGGACTCATCTCTAGATCTGTGTAATCAAACACAAAGCAAACACAAAGTGCATTACATTAATGTAATGTTGCTAATTTCTCTGAGGAGGCTCCAGTACATGTGGAAGGATACTGTGTCCCTTCATTGGTATGTCGCTTCTCTGCTCACTTGGGATCAGGAGTGAGAGTGGCAATGGTGATGGCAGGGAGACAGTTCAAGGAGTATAATCCCACATGGGAGCTCCCCCTTCTGTGTATGTAAAGGAATAGGGGCTAAAATTTGTGACAAGACAGAAAAGAAGGGGCTCATTTCTCCCTGGGGTAAACTAAGAAGGGAGGAGCATGAGAGTTTGTCTCTGAATTTGCCTATTTCAGTTTGCAAACATAATGAATTGTAAATAAGAATGTTCAGATGAGGTTTTCTTTACAAATGAAGAAAGACTCTTCTGCAACCATGCACTATTACCTGTACAATAACAACACCCTGTTCTGTACAGCTGTTTGAAATGAGTAGAACTGATGTTGAAAAATGAAATAAAAACATCACTAAATTAACTGCATAACATCCAGATCAATATACCTTTCTATGAGCAGAATAGCAGGTGCTACTCTGGTTCATAGCAACCAGTTCCTCAATGACTACTGATATGTTATAGCACCAGATAGAGCTGTGAAAATGCCAAGGAAAGATTTTATTTTTTTGAAATATCATCATGAAATTCCATCTAGAATGGACTCCCCACAGGGAATCTTAAGCTAGAAATCCAGAGATACCTAGAAGTAGCTTTAAATAATGAGCAAAAAATGATAATAATAAAAACCTGTATTTCATGTAGGGGAAAATAAGCATTTTTCCAAATACGCATCATTTCCAGTAACATCCATCTCAAGAAGGTAAGTACTGTAACCACTTCACTGTGATTGTGAAAGTGCTGGTTTATTATGGTCTGTGTGAGCCTTTTTCGGACCATGCCTGAGAGCAGAATAAGGAATTCTGCTCTCAAAGCCTTAAAAGCTCTGGTGCTACTGAATACATGACGATAACGCTGCTAACAAAAATCACTTCCTTTTGTTGACCCACTGCCTCTTTATCCCCTCCACATGTATTCATGCACAGGAGCTTTTAATCTCAGCTTTCCTGCACTGAGTAGGTGTGCATATGTGAACACACAGTTGCTGTCATGTTAGAAGATGGTGAAATGACTTCTGCCTCAAGTATTCTCCTGCCGTTTACTCTTTTCTGGAGTGTATTCACATAAATGTTCTTTCCAACTTCCTTTATTTAATAATGTATAAGCAGTTACATCCTGCTATTGAAGTTATTTTTTTGCTTAATATTGAATGAATATAATATACATTATACACATGAATATAATATGCATTATACATAGGTACTAATGCTTGCTGTTAGCTACTGTTTTACAAACAGCAAAAAATGAATAGGGACTTATCAATTTATATAATTCTTGATGTCTGCCTTGAGCATTGTAACCTGCTAGTGTCAAAATAGAAACTTGCATGGTTATGTTTGCAAAACAAGGATAAAGGAGTAGAACTACCAAAAATGCATTGGAACACAGGGAAAGATACATAATCAAAACATATTCTCAGCTATAGAAAAAAAAATTACTGGATTGAACTTAATGGTATGTTCATGTATGAAGTGAGAAATACATTAGTTCTGAAGAACTATTATTTTATAGAACAGAGAGTTTGCAGAACATAAATTGTACAGTTCATTGGTCAGATTGATTTTTTTGCATTATGGTCAAAACTATCTTTTGGATGGTTTGTGAGTAACATCCTGCTGAATATATTTTTCATTCTTGTGTCTGCAAAATGAGAGTTGTTTATTATTTATGCAAGAAGCCTAATCAAAATAGCGTATAATGTAGCTCTGAACTAGATAAGGATGTAATATTTTTGGAAGCAATTGTATGTTAAACAACAATGATTTGCCTTTAGTTTTGTGTCTAAGCATTTATTATTTTCATTTTGTTTTCCAGAGACACTTCATTACAATGCTGTTTATTTTATTGCTACTGGAGCATTAAAAAAAAATCCGTTACTTATAAATAGAAACTTAATATGGGTTATAGTACTGACCAAAATTGAAAATAAACTCTCATTAGATTATGGCATCTCATATAAGAAATTATTAAGATCACTTACGATCTTATGAATGAACTACCTTTTCATCTGAGAGAACTAGGAAAGGGCAAAGGCAACACAGCTTGTTTTTCTACTGCACCCCATTTGCAGGCAACAGTACTGCAGACGAATATGCAGTAAAAAGAAACAAAGTCTGAAAGTTAATACCCCAGGCGCCAAACACATGTCTGCGAAAGAGGAATGCAAGCAGACATTTCTATCTGCAGTACGTTAATTCCTAATAGGCTCTTTCTCTTTTACAAAGGTCAGATTATTGGACAGAACAGAATCCAGTCTCATCCAACTTATTACCTGCCTTGGTGTGCGTAGAGTAATGGCATAGCTGTGTTTCCTTGCTAGGGGGTTAACACCCCCCATTAAGTGATTAATACTTCCGCTGGTAAGACATGGACAAGTCAACAGGTCAAGCCTATCAGAGCTGGCTGTGTACAAATCTGGCTTTTTACCCTGCCAAAATATTCTCAGCTGCAAAGTGCTGGGTGTCCCCGTAACAACAGAGGGATGGGATACTGAGGAGGATGTGAGGATCAAACCCCTCCTGGTGTTTTGTTCCATCTGGCACTTCATTTTTCAGTCTCCTGCTTCCCTTTTTAATTGCTGATGATGTGATGGAAAACATCAGGTCGATAATTCTAGTGTCTGAAACCAGAGCGTGACATAGTCATAGGGTATGAAATCAGTGCAAGCCTTGCCATAGCCTTCAGTGAATTCAGGCTCACACCCTTGAGGTTTTGCCATGGGAGAAACCGTGCCTGGGCAGAGGCAGAGGGAGGGTCACTAGCATGTGCCCAGGCTCCGGTGGAGACCAGAGCCACTTTGTGGATAGCTTCCCCCCTCCTGAACAACTGCACAAATTGCTGCCAGCTGCAGGGGCAGTTTCTGGTTGTGGCCAGCTCTCCAGCAGACACCACCAACCTACATCACTTACAGCCACCGACCAACTGAGAAAATGCAGCAGCTTTTCTGTGTTGTCACCCACAGCTGAATTTATAGAAGAATCTGAGGGGTTAAAAATAATAAGCAAGTCCTTGAGTCTTTGACTCTTGGGACACATTTTCTTTCTAAATTGGTGCTCTTAATTTAGATTTTGGACTAATTTATGCTGCTGTTTTCATGTACAAACAAACAACTGCACACTTATACCTGTGCAGGACTGCAGTTTGCAGTTCTGACTTGTCAACGTTCCTCTTGGTTTCAGAAGTAATTTTTCTCAACTAAAAGAACTACAAAATTTGGTCATAAAGCCAAGCTTATGCAGGATTTAAACTATAATTAACAGGTAGTGTAATAGTATTGGATTAAATTTTGTCAAGGGAAGCTATGTGGAAGAAGAATAATCGAGACTGGAATTTCTCACTGCCTTTGTTATCCAAATATTTAACAAAAATAAAAATTGGTCTTTAGATAAGTAAGTAATCTTTTTCAAGAAGGAAATCAGTAGCATACAGTGTGAATTTGTGTTTCAATGATCCTTTATGACTAGATTTCTGTACCAATATATGATCAGTATATACAGCTTGTGATTAGCGTGGTTTGAATATTATAGATTTCACATAACTGTGTTTATTATTTTTCTTCAAATTTTTCCTGTAACCTTTTCAGAACTAACTGAGAATCCTAAATGATGAATGTAACATTTTATGCAGGTGATTCTTGTTGAAAATGCAGTGTTTTGTACCATGTAGTGAAAATAAAAGTTGTGAAGAGTGTCTAATAAAAACATGATCACACTAGAGCGTTTGAGTCAGCTGAGTCTTGTTCACTGAGGCTGTACGGTCAACTGCGAAAATTTTAAGGGAGGAGGAGAAAAGCAGGTTCTGTAATTTATACCTGATATCTTTTTCTCATCCATCATCCCTTTGGGAGAGAGTGAAGTTTGTGCTTTACAAAGGTGCAGGACGTGAAATCTCTGGATGCTCAGAAAGATGTATTTTTGTGTTGCATAATGAAATCCGATGGGTGGAAATGCCCTTCAAAGGCTATTTCCTTCCCTTGAAAAACAAATGCTGTCATCAGCTATTTTTGATTAGCCTGTGAATTATGATCCTGTCAAGGCAATGGGGCTCTGGTTACAAATGTACCTTCAAGCCTAGCAAGAGACATGTAATAATGTGAAAAACTTGGCCACTTGCAGTGGCATAGAGTTGTTCACATGGTCCATGGCGAAATGCTGGGTCAAGGCTCATCTCTGTAGGACATGCCTGAGTCTTAAGCACCCATGACATTGGCTGTGGTTGTAATGCTTTTGTTGCTGAGAGGAAATATAGTAACTCCTAGAATACAGAATTTGGAAATGTGGGAAGAGTGGAAATGACAGATGCTCAATCAGCAATAAAAAAAAATTCCACTCTTGTTTCTTGGCTACCCTGTATGTATATTTAGAGAGAGAGAGAGCAAAATCTTTTGGGGAAGCAATTCAGTATACTATGGTGATGTTATCTGAGAGAAAAAAATTACACTAGTGTGTAAAAAAGTGGAAAACAAACATAGGAACAACAGCTTTGAAACAAATACGGTTCCTAATTTCCACCTCCAAATGAGCCTACTCAGTACATGATGTTTATATTTCTTTAGTAATACAATGGGTAGGATAAGTTACTATTCTTACTTCTTAGTGTAGCAAACTAAACAGTTTAATTCCTTGCTGTTCACACTTTTCAAATATTTTGTAAGAGTTACCACTTTTTTCTTTTACCCTCAGGCTATGTGTTAACCTCTTTACTTTCTCAACATACATTAGTGTCTGTAGCACTTTTATCTCCTCTGTTGCTCTTTGCTGAATTCCTTCCAATTTGTGGCTGTCATTTCGGTATTGAGGTATCCAGATCTGTAAAGAGAGTCATACAAGAAAGATCAGCATATCCTAGTTCTGTACCAACAGGCTTATAAGCATTTTGACATTCAGTCTCAACTCAGTCTTTTCTAGTAGGGCTGCTCTTTCTCAAAGGGTTTAGGGTTATTATTTCTTATAAGCATTTTTTTCTAAACTGAATCTCACTTGCTTGTTTTCCACCAGAATTTTTTATCTCATGGTTTTATTTGTGAATGCTGATTCAGTGTTGATGTTTATGTTGCATCTCATCACCAGAAGCAGCCTCCTTTGATGAGCAAAATTGCAGGATCTAGACTTTGCACCATTTCCAAAGAGAAATCCTGTGCTGCTTACTTCTTTCTTCCATGTTTTAAATTAGCAAACTAGATACAAACGAGCTTTCTGCTGATCTATGGGACATTCACAAACCACCTCCAAATTCGGTATACACTTTGTAGTGCTTCCTGGTCTTTCAGGAGGTTTGCTGTCTGTAGTCAAACCAAAGCAAAGCCCAGTACGCAAATTAGAAAAGAAAGAAAAGGGACAACTGCTCTCAACTCTGCATGGGCTCCTCATCAAGGAGCTGGAGGTTACAGACCCTGACAGCAGTCAGAGCCACCACCTGCAGACTGACCCTGCCCTTCCAAGCCGATGGAAAGCAACCAAAAAATCCCACCTGGGCTACCTACTAGCAGTTATGCCAGCACCACCTTTGACGAAGCACTCCTCTGTTGTCAGTCCCCCTACAATAATAAAGCTCTTAACTGATGTGGGGAAGCCATGAGCACGGGAGACAACTTTCCGTGGAGTTACAGCTGCGTGGTGAAATGTGCTCCCACAAGACGTACAGATGGCCATGAACCTCCTTACTCTCAGGGCCAAATGGAAAACTCCTTCCTTTTGGATTTAGTTCTTGCCTAAGACACTCTCACACGCAACAAACAAGTTATTTATTCTAGTAGCTGGAAGGGGAGAAAGAGGATTTCTGTTTGTTTAAGTATTTTGGTTGTACTTTGTTATTATGGTTGTGTGGGTTTCATGCTTACCTAAATAACCAAAAATATTCCAAAATACCCTGGTTAACCAAGTAATTTAGTTAACACTTCAATGAAGGTTTAATATAATGCACCCTTTTTGAGCAAACATCTTTTTCTACAAATTAAATGACCCAGTTGAGTTCCTCAGCTGGTAGGAAAGATTGCGCAGGGCCTAAATCTCAGGATTGCCTGAATCATGTCATCCAGAAGGAAGCGTGGAGCATGAGGCTGCTGAGTTAATTATCCATCACCTCTCTGCTCCTTGCTGTTGGTGCCCACTAGGGACTTCGCCGTGGGTGCAGATTAGGGCACGCACCCAGGTGTGGAGGGCTCCAGCCTTACGTGGGGAGAGCAGATGTAGGGGCAGAGCTGTGACTGTTATCTGTAGGGCTGTTTTCTAATGTGCTGATTTTGACTTTGTTGTCAGGAGTAAGAATGATGCAACTGCTCAGAAATGTCGAAGCAAAAAGCCCCTGTCTTTAAAAGTAATTGCTTCCTCCCTTTGTAAACTGCCTACTCTTTAAGCACTACGAATCATTGTAATTAATCCTTAGTTCAAGTTTCTGTATCTATGTTACATTGTTATGTTTACTTAGATATAAAATGCATTATTCTTTACAAGATAATGGCATCAATCCACACAGTCTCTGTGACAGGCACAGGCAGCTCTAAACTAAAACATTAGGCAGAGTGTTAAAAAGGTAGTTAGGTGCCAATATGGTAATTAATTAATCACAGGCATGTTTCAAAGCATTCTTCATACCTCAGGTGGGGCTCCTGGGCTATTATGAAATGCCAGACTTCCCTTGGGGCTTTGAGGATTGCACTCCTAAATTCCTCAGAAGTTCAGGGAAGTAAAAAGGTATGTTTTTGGTGTGAGTCACTGAAGTGAGGTTGGAGATAAAGATTTCTTATTTTGTTTTATTTTGGGGGAGGAGGGCAGTAATCAGCCAGCAAACAAGTGTTTCAGGAAGGAACTAGGTGGAGGGCAAAGATGTATTTTTCTAACCTTATGAGCCTATTTTTCTAAACACATTTAACTTTTAATTTAAATTTTTTAGTTTAATTTTTCTGAACTTTCTTCATTTTCAGTTCAAGTTTCTGGTGTATAGCAGCCAGTCTTCTATCAAGTTCTGGGGAGAAACCCATGGTTACCCTTTGTGCTAGCTGCTTGTGCAGTAAAGGGTAAGTGAATGTAAGCAACTTTTACTGTTCAATGCCAAGAACTTGAAAACAATGCATTTTCTCCCCTGTTTTTGCAAACAAAAGGTTTTTGTGTTCTCTTGGCTTTTTGTCTGTGAGCCTGTGAGGTACCTGCAAGGCTGTATCTGTAGATCCCCCCCCAGCTCCTTTTTTTGTAGTAAAAGAGGAGATGCCTATCAAATAACTTCATTCCATTTCAGTGGAGCTCTGGGGCGGGCAGGAAATATCATGAGACTTGGGGGCGGGGGAAGAGAAAGAAAAAAGAAAGAGTTGATGATTGTAGGGAATTTGTATTATTTTGTAAGCCCCACAGCTCTAGCATGGGTATGTGTTGGAGAAGTGTAATCCACCAAGGAAAGCCCCTGAGCTCTGTAGCTGTCTGGGCAGCCCTGTGCCACAAGTGCAAGGCACAAGATGACACCTGAAAGGCATCCTTGGTGAGGCTCAGTGAGACTGACACCTGAAAAGGACCATGCTAACCAGAGACTGGAGCGTCTCAGAGACCTGAAAAGAGCCCTCAGCAGGACTGAGCTGAGGAAATGTGGCTGGTGATGCCTGCATGCAGATAGTGATCCACACTGTCACCCACTGTCTCATCCCAGCCTCGCATGCCAGAGGAAGAAAGTTAGCGAGTTGTGGGCCACCTGCTCTGCCTAAAACTTTCACTTGAATTGGCAGGAAGAGTAAGTGTAATGGAATTTTTTAAAGGGTTGGGCAACTCTGTTTATATCTGACTCACGTTGCGTGTAGATTCATGAAATGTAAAGCGATTTCTGGATTAGATACAGAAGAGAAATGCCTCACATGTCAGGACAAAGCTAGTACTATGTGGCATGTTAGCACTGAGGGAAGGTCACTCAGTTTCGAATTTTTTCTAATTACCATTCCCAGTTGGTATCTCGTGCTTTACCTGCGGCGAAGTTGTGTAACGCCCTGGGAACGCATTTATGCTTTCCCAGCAAAGGTGCAGAGGAGAGACCGCGTTCAGAGAACCCCTCCTAAGTCCTGCACAACTCAGCCTGGAATATGTTCAGGCAGGACTTTGGGAGTGCATCCAGTACTGCACAGATATCACTGATGAAGCGAAAAGATATCCAAATAGTTGGTCTCTTTACTCTGATTCAAAGAGTTCTCCAGTCCACTGGGGAAATGAGAAAAGCAGGAAAAGTTTTTTCCCCCTTTGGAAACTTCACAAAAGCTCCTTAGAATTAAGTCTTTGAGACCCATTGTGCAGTTAAAGTGCTTTGTGAAAGGTGCCTTATTTCTGAAGGGGAAAAAAAAAAAAAAACCAGCAACTTCAACAGAACTTCAAATATTTTGGTTGAATTCTTCTAAGATTTCAGTTGGTGGTTTAAAAATATATCATCAGAAAAGGTGGAAAAATTCAGACAAATGTTGGTGTGAAACAAGAACAACCTTTCACCTGGATTTGGTCTGCAATAATCATGGGAATACGGGCATAAGCTCAAACAAATATGGAAAGGGAGTGGCTTACTCAAAGCCTTATTTATAAAGTACAAAGGTATCACAATGGGATCTTTAAACTTGGTAAAGCATTTGGTAACCAGGAAAGATTTGGCAAGGATTTCTTATTTACATTCTACTGGATTCAGCTGTTTTAGCTATTTGTTTGTTGCTTTCAACTGAAATGGCTAAATGCAAGCCTGCAAGACAACTCTTCTTTTATCAGTTTTAAAATTGATGGGTATTAGAGTGTATTCTTCTTGAGCGTGGTAGAAGAATATCCTAGATTAAAATGTTAAACAAATAGTCTAATAAAGAAATTGACCTTCTCCCCCTGCCCCGTTATAGAGGTTGCAAAAGAAGTGTACAACAAATACAGGTCTGTCAAAAACTCAGAAGTTAAATAATGTAGAAGGAAGGGATGGAAAAAAAAAAGCTGCTTTATGTAAGCAAGTTTTGACTTTTAATAATGTATTTTATTTAACTTTTCTAGAATTGTGCTGCCAAGTGGCCCTTAATTTACAGAGCTGTCATGCACTTGAATGCAGTGGAACAGCTTGTTTTGAAAGAAACTACAGAACAAAACTTGGTGCTTTCTTTCAGTATCAGCAGGCAATCAGAGTTTCTATGGACCTGGTGTTAACAGAGTTATAACAGCATGAAACTTGAATAATACAGTGATGAATGAACCTGCAGGTTGGGGGGAGAAAAAAATCATGTGCTTTGGCACAGAACAGTGTCTTGTAGCCAAGGAGGATCCTGCCCCTATATATGGTCACTACTTTGTTCATGTTCATTCAGGAAGAGCCACACCTTAGACGCTTCATGGCTTGACACTGCAGGGTGATAACTGACTGTCACTTTGCCGTGTATGTGGGACGAGCACTCTAATATAATACTCTGAGTTGGACATGCCTGTTTGCATGTTGCAGCTTGTGTTATTTTTGTTTCAAGCTTGTGATCAGAAATATGAACTGAATTTCTGCACCTCTGCCCATTGACATTGATAGAGTGGGGTTTCTCAGAAACCATCTCTGAATAATTCTGAAAGGATTTATATCTGCAGCACAACAAACTCTTCACATTAGTAAATAGTCTGGCTTTATGACTAATTCATATCCTTGCCTGTTACTTAAATCTTTGTGCTTTCTTTCCATTGATAAAGACAGGGAAATCACAAGTTCCCTGAAAGCCAATGGGAAATACCTATTGATATAGTGGAGTCGAGGATTAACCTATTGTCGCTAACCACAGGCAGAAAAGCAGACAGACAAATGAATTAAGTGGGAAAGAGGAACAGAGGCTACATCTCTTTCAGGAAATGAATTATTATGTAGTCATTTACTCTTAAAGCTTAATTATATTAATTAGATACTACACAGGTATCTAAGTTGCTCTTCAAAAGTGACCTTGAGGACATAAGTTGCTGCCATTTTGGTCTTGCTTGAGCATTTGCCTGTGCTTGACTCTTTGAGCCTGGCAGACAAGTGGGGTCCTGCCAGCCCCAGCAGGCACTCTCTGGCTGCTCCTGAGCTGGGGCTTTACTCTTCACATGGGACATGAGTGTGGCATTGATGATGGCCTCCAAAGACAGCCTATATTCACCTGTCATACTTCCCGCATTGTTTACAGGATGAATATAGGGACGAAGCAGAAGGCTTATCTTCCATTTTGCAGATCCCTCCTTACTGTCTGATATTCCCACTTGCCCTTGGTCTTGCAGAAATCCAGTAATGGTGCTCTGTCACTGAGATGGACCCTTACTCCCTCTCCCCAGTGTACGGCAAAGGGGCACAGTAGAGCAAGCCTTGGAAATATCAGGCTCTGAGATCAGGGGTCAGAAAGTCCGTGTTTAAAAAGATGGGTGAAACACTCAGCAAAACTTGATTGTACTGTGGTGCCAGCCCTGCAGAGAGCAGCATAAGAAGATGGACTACTTCTCTGGGTAATATTTCAAGTGACTTCTTGCATTAGTTTAACTGACAAGACACAGAATCAGCTCAGTGATTTTTCTCCTGCCTGAATGGGTATTTCTGGGGAAATGTGACAGCTATATGTCTCCCAAGCTGGATCAGAGCCTGTATCCAATGCATCTCACAAGCACACAGGAAAGCTGTTCAGTGCTAAGACTCAGTCCTAGAGGCTTATGTAGTCCCTGCACTGAAGACTTGCACCTTTACTTGGGTTGTAAGTGCATCTAAAGAGCTGTGATATGAGGTCTGTGAGACCAAAGCAAAAATGTATGTATGTAGCCATGGTAACCTTCAGAAGTTCCCTCACATCAAGAGAGTGTGGGGGTATAGGAACAGTGAGAGGATGGGCTGCATACCTAATGGTGGGACATGGCCTGGCAGGGTTATGCTTTTGCTCATGGTTGGTAGGAGGGTATAGAAACCTATCCTTCCCCTGGTCTCAGTTGTGTAGTATGGCTGATTAGAATAAACTGCTGTTTCTTCTGAATTGATTGCATGGTCTGCACAAGTTCCTCATTTATACCCATATGGAGTTCAAAGGCCTCTTCCCTGTTCAAAATTCCAGCAGAGCTCTCTTTGCCCAGGTCACCCAACCTTGGCAATGTCATGTGTCCCATGGTGTGTCCATGCAGCTTGGATCAGGAATGCTTTTTGAAGAAAACCTTTCCATCATCACTGCTTGCTGTACTTTGAATTGAGCTACAAGTCTTGGAGTACACAGCTCGACTGAATTCCTTTTGCATGAAGCTAATCCTGTTGATGTTCTCCAGGAGCACACCTAATGGGACACAGGGTCAGGCTAGAGCTTATCCAAAGTAAACCTTAAAAAGACATGGTGTGGTTGCTTTCTATGCTCTGCTGGTTGTAGAACCACGACTCTCTTGCTCTACAAATCTGCCTCTGTTGGGACACAGGGCTTGCAGGCAGAGATATTCTTCCCACTGTTGTGCCTCTTCCTGCTTTTTGCAGCTCACTTCCAGTCATTCCAGATTGCTCCTTGCATTCTCCAAACCCTTCTTCAAAATCTGACTTCTTTACAGTTTTCTTCCACTATCGCTTTCCAGCCATGAGCAAGCTAGCTCTGAACATAGGGGAAACATGAAGCAGACCACAGGGTGGCCAAAAAGGCACAGACCTGGTGTCTGCATTGCCTGGGAAGAATTAACAAGCAAGACAAAGATGAAGGCTGGGTTCTTAAGAATTTTTCTATCTATCTCCTGTGCCCAGTCCTCACCAGCCATGAGATCTGCTCTCTCAGCAGGATGGATGTTTTCATAATTTTTTTTCAAATATGTGTATTTTATTAAATTTTAAAGGAGTTGGCTTAAAAATAGGATACAGCACTCTGGGCTGAGGTCTCTGTTAGCCAATATACACACAGAAGGGTGTGTATGCGATTCCCACTGTCCAGCATGACCAAAGTGTACATATTTTTTACTGATGGAAAAGCAGCCAATCCAGTGATGTTGAAGGTTGTTGGGACTCGGTTTCTGCTCCTGAAAACACTGGGGTGTATTTAGCCTTGTGCATGGGAGTGGTATAGGTATACGTTGCCTGCATATACGCTTCGGGACTTTCAGGGGAACAAGGTGCTTAGCTAGTTAAGGACAAGCATGTGCACATAGAGCAAGAAAGATTAAACTTGGCTGTGCAAAGGCCTCCTCCTTCCCCTGGTCCTTCTCCCCCCACATCTTTTCTCCAAAGTGCATTAAACAACTTCCAAACTGACTAACGTGCTCTGGGGATTGTAATTATTTGAGATCTCTATACTTCCCAAGTTCTGGAGGTAATTATCATTTGGCCTTATCCTTCAAAGTGTGCTTGCTGAGTGTGGAGCTCTTATAACTGCGTGCCTCTGAGATATTCCTTACATAACTCCCAAGTTATGAAAATACAGTGTTTAATTTTTACAGGCGATGAGATTGTTTGGTCTATTGTTTCCTGTTAAATTCACCGGACCGAATTCCATCCCATGGGAACTGAAGCCAGTCAGTAACTGAGATGAAGATTTAGCCCATTCTTTTCTGACAAAATTGGGATATTTCACATATTTGATAGTGCATCTGTTAAAGGGACAAATTCCTGTGCAGTGTGTCAGCCGCTCCTTCTGTATTAAAATCTTACCTTAGATGTGTTAGGATTTCCATTCAAACTTGTCAAGTGATTTAACTTATTAAAAAAAAAAAAGTGTTTTTTTTCTGTACTCATTGATCTTGTCTTTTGATGCCATGCCCATTGTGGTACAATGCATCTGGAAAATAGCCCGTGATCTTTCTTAAGGCAGGAAACAGTATTTATGGCTGTACAATAATGTTTTACAGTGTATGTGATCAAAAGATTACCAAATTCATTTTCAAATCAAGTCCAAACAATAACAGAAGCTATCAAGGTACTGTGCTTTGTTTCACAGTTTCTCAGGAATATGCCTGAAATTCTGCCTTCATTAATATACTTTCCACGCTGCACACTTTGGGGTCTGAACAGAAATGCCATAGCCTGAGAAAGCACAAAACAAAGTGTGAAATGAAACAAATACAGCAGTGAAATATATCTGTAATGAATAGCTTTAATTGATGGAAATCTGCCTGTATGTTGCCCTAAAAGAAGCAATATGTTGAGCAAGGGTGAGCAGGAATACTTGTATTTCCTTTAATCATAAGTTATATGTAGCTGAATTCAGGATGGATAACCAAGCAGCAACTTTTTCTTACAATATGTGATTAAAGAGTGGAGCTCATTGCCACTATGTGCTTTAGAAAATAATCGATAGCAAGATTCACCAATTCACGTGAAAGCTCAGGTAGGCAGCTGCCATATAGCAGTATCCTCAGAAATGGTAGCAACGAGTGCTAAAAAACCCTCAGGCTGTGAAGTAACCTACAGTTCTTAATGGTTAGGATAACTTCAATGGGAAGCAGAATCTTTACATCAGTCTTGTGTATCTTTTTTCCTTAACATATTTATTGGTGGTACTACTTGGGGATAATGAACTAGCTGGAGTAGAGATCTGGTTGTGTATTGACAAATCCAGTGTTTTCTTTTCATTTTCCTTTCCCTTCCATCTACAAAAATGTGTCATTTTGATTCTGCTGAGAGGAGGGTTTTGTGCAGGCTGCATAAGAAGCATAATTTATTGATGTAGCTTCTGAGGGGTGAAGTTGAATGAATATCTCTCTTCAGGATGCAAGAAAACCAGCATTAACTCTCACCTCTCAGGCTTTCTTACTGGCAGTAAAGTTCTACAACTAAACTGCATGCCATATGGGTTTGATTAAAGCCCCTTGAAACATAGTCTAGCTGTTCTAAAAGGAATTTGGTTTCTTATCCCTTATTTTCTTGATAACGTAGTCTTTACAGTCTTGGAGCAGTCTTAAAGTCTAATATCAGTAGCTGACTGATGATGCCATGGAGAGGCCATTCCAGTTATGGGATCTTTGGGAAGCCAAGGGACCAAAGTACCCAAGAGTCCCCTTCCTCCACGGTGCTGCAGGGGCAGGACCGTGCTCTGCAAGTGCTGTGGCTTCTCTTGTAGCAGGAGGGAAGATGAAACAGCGCACAGAAACTAGGAGTCATACTGTCTGTCCCTGGCTTCAGCTGGCCGCAGCCACCACTCATATTGTGTGACTGTCATGCAGCATGTGCGGGCACAGGTAGGAGCTTCTGTCTGTGATGTGATACCTGGCAGAATGGAATGACCAACCACACAGCTTTTTCCTTTGCTCCTTCTGTGCCTTATTTACATCTCTGGGAATTGGGCTTTAGAGTAAAAATGGTGGAAACAGATGTTTTCCGTATGGGACTGTGAGGCTTACCAGTTGTACTGTGCGGGGAGACTGACTCGGTCTGATTGTTGCAGTGACCTGGGGTATCCAGAGTAGTCCACAGTCCTTGCAAAAATGGGCATATCATTGGGGTGGAAGCTGTCTGAAGTTTCCTGGAAGCTGATGATTATAAAAGTCACCTTTGCCTTAGAACAAATGTAAATGACGTGATACATCGAAGGTCATCTGGGACACGAAGTGTATCACTGCAAGGGTTTCAGAAGGGTCTAGAAGGGAGGAATAGGGTATGTCTGAGTGTGGGCTGGAAAAAACACTGTGTAGGCAGTGCAGCAGGGTTACCGCAAAGCAGGCAGGGACCACTGGAGAAAGCCAAGAATGGTCGAATGAGCTTCAGTAATGGGGCCCTGAGAGGAGGAAAAAAAACAACAAGAAAAAAGGTCATGCTTTTTGGGTGAAGTGCTGGCTGGTGAATAAAAGGCTTGGAATAAAGAGCAAAGAAATTCCTTCTTAGTTTGATGATTGTATTAAGAGAAATACAATTTAATGCCCATTTTCAGTAAATAAACAAGGTTGCTACCCTGTTTATACACAATTCAATCTTCAGTTTCCTCAACAAAAACAATCTGAATATTAGCTAAAGACTGGTGCAAAGGGGTAACAGTAGTCCCTAACGGGAATAAATAGCGGGTAGGCAGTGCTCTTTCAACCCGCTCTTTGAAGAGTGAGCTGAATACAGCCTTTAAGAAAGGTACAGGTACACAAATATTTACCTATTAGGTCTCTATTCACAATGTGTTCAATTCTATTGTACTAACCTGTTGCTTTCACTCCTCCAGAGATTTGTGTCCTGAGGTGTGACCTGCATTTGCAAGCAGTAATTAGTGAACTGGGCAGCTGTGCACCCTCACCGGGCATTTTGAACAAGCGGCAATGGCAAGGTGTGTGTGCCGCACTGGCAAAATCCTGTGCATTGTCTCCAGCTTCGGGGGCAGCCCAGAATTCGGCTCTGGTTCAACCCGGGGCTCTTGTTATTGATTCGCATCCTGGGAGCCCATGGTAATGCTAATGGAGGATTAGGGCCTTGTTATGGTAATTGCTGGATAGAAAGTGTCATCTTTTGGAAACGTCTGTTGGCAGAGCTGCCTTTCTCGTTTACCTGCCTTGTAATTAAGATACAACTGGGAAAGGTCTTAAGAAATAACTGTCACTTTGTGCCTGTCATGTTGTTTAATTGTGATAAACCATTTTATGGGATTAATTCAGTGTAACCTTGGATTTGCAGTTTTGTGAGATTAACCGAAATGGTATTTTTTTAACAGAAATGGACAGATGGTCTAGGATTAAAGTGAAGAATAGGAATTCTGCTCCAGCCAGACTGGCCTGAAGAAGTGAGCTGCATTGTTCTGGAGGATTAATTTCCTCCTGGGAATGTGCAAGACTGAGGTGAAAACACACTGTAGGTGAAGAAAGGAGTCAGGGCTTTGCTTCGCTGGCCTTGTGCGAGGTCTCATGTTTTGTTTTTCCTATCGCCGAGGGCCCTGTGTGGAGCAGATCAGGGCTGGTGGCTCTTGGAGGAGGGCCCGGGGAGGCAGGCGCAGGTCTGCAGGCAGGAGCTGCTCCCAGGTGTCAGCGCTGACCCCCACGTGGCAGCCGACAAAGGCCCTATTGAGAGGGGACAGGGAGGCAGGGCTGCGGCCGGGGTGGAGGAACGTGATAGCAGCCTCTCGAGGCCAGGGAATCTGTAAAATAAACTGCCGGGCAGCGTGAATGTGGAGGTGAGGAATGTGAAACTGGAGTCGAGTTATTTGGGAGCAGAGCTCGTCCAGCGCTGCACGAAACGTTACTGGCCAACAGAAGCGGCATAGCTGGTTATAAAATATAGCGTCGATGAGACAAACTCTTTGTTGGTATAACTAACTTAAACTCTAATCAGATCAACTGCCACTTTTACTCGGGAATGTGGGCAGCGTATGTGGCTCGTTGGCCGTTGCCCGGCCACCTTCCCCACCCTGGGTCTGGCCGGGCTGATAGACTCTGGCAGCCGGAGTCAGTGCAGTCTCTGCAACCCGCTTATGGAGGCATGCGGCAAAATGACTGCTGCATCCCGGCCAAGGCTGTGCTCTCTCCTGCTTGTGGTTACATCCCAGACGCATTCTTGGGCTATTCCACCCAAGGATGAGGTTTAAGGCAGAATCAAGGCTGCGCTTGCCGAGAGCCATGGTCCTGCATTTCCCCCCTTGCACTTTGTTTTGGCTCTTGTTTTCAGCCTTTCTACACTGATTATAGTTATCTCTCTTGAGTTTTCCTTCTGCCAGATCTGTTCTGGCCCACCACAAGGACTGGTGCTGGCATAAAGGGAGCTTATGGGTCCACTCAGGCAGAGGGGAGAGGGGCAGGAGAAGGGCACTGCCCCTTTCTGGGGAAGCACGTTCCCAAACCTGCCCCTGCTGCTCCCCAAACTGCTCCTTCAGGGGTGGCAGTGTCCTGGCCTCTCTAACCCACCTTGTGGCTATACTCTGCAGATGTCTTCAAGAAAGAGAATGTAGCAATAGTTTGTGCAGGAAAAGCTGCTGATCAGAAGGCAGGAAAAAGGTTAAAATCCAGAAATGGCTTTGCAAGTGCTTTCCTGTGGAGCCGGCAGTGGGTCCGGTCTCCTCACACTCCTCATTTCTGCTCTTTCTCTACTAGATCGGCTGCTGACAGAACAGTCCAAACCAGCTGAAAACAGTGACTGGTGCATTTCAGCTAAGGATAATTAGAGAAAGAAATTAAAATTAAACTTGAATTGGGCAGTCAGTCTTCTCATCGATCCCCATGTCATGCTATTTCACCCTTAAAAATCTTGCAATGCTAAGTGTTAAGGAATGTTGCAGTTCAGCAAAAAGAAAATACGGACCGAAAAGAACCAATTCCTTTTGATGCAAACAAGCAAAGCATATGGTAGGCAAAGCCTCTTATAACAACCAAGTCTTCCTATCTCACAAATTTTGTATAACATCAACTTTGTTTATAGCTTACTACATTACTAAGAGTGCTCTGAACTGAGACTCGAGTGTTTACTATCATAGCAAAGGAAAAAACAAATAGAAAATGGAATAAGATCTGTTTTAAAAGGAAAAAGTCTGATTAATACTAAGACAACTGAGCTATTGTCTAAACAGTGGTTTTAAACTTGATTTAGCTTGTAACAAAATGTAACAGTACCCACCACAACATGCATAATGTCTAATGCTTTCCCTTGGGCTGGAATAGAGGAATAGTTCGTTCTTCTAACTTGTTCCAGATATAAAAATAATGGTGTTTTTTATTACTTTAAAAATATCCCCAGAAGCTGATGGCATTATTTAACAAGAAGTGTCAGTATCCTGTGCTGTGTCCCTGAAGAACCTCTGCACCTCTGTGGAACATGACCAACAGTTCATTAAACTGGAGGGACAAAGAATATAGCAATAAAAATCTGTTATGTGTGACTTTTGATTATCTCATTTAGTTTACATGTTACTTACCTGTATGCATTTCATCAACCTAAATTCTGATTAAACTGAACAATTAACTCAAACTTTTCAGTCATCATGTTCCTTCATCCTCTGTTTAACAGCAATATTTTAAGGAACCTGAAACATATTTGTAACTTCTCCAAGCTCTGGATCCATTTTCCTTGTTTAAGAATTGGAATGGAACTGACTAAATGTTTGTAACCAATAAAGAGTATTTGGCTTATTTGTGGAGTAATTTTATTCATTCTTTGTATATATTGGGATGACTTAATTTATACTGAGGTTCTTGACCAGATGTTTTCACATTTCAGAAATCGCCTGAATTTTTAGTTCAAATAATTATTCCTAAAATGGAAACAATAAGTTGCTATTGGCTGATGTTAACTCTTTGCTATTCTTGCTGTTCTTAAGCTTGGTTCTGCCTGGACTTTAGAGCTGTCCTGTCTGGCTTCGATTACCTGGATGCTGTTATCTGGGAAAAGGTAAAATGAATACTTTGCAAATTAACTATAGATTGTGTTCTTTGCCTAATCTCTGAGATGTAAAGATAACGTAGTAACCTAATCATCATTTCATGAACATTTAAAAAATGCAAGTGAAAGAAAGGAAAAGGAGCTTATAATATGGAGCATCTCATTCCTCCATAGACTTTTCTTTGTTTTAGGATTCATGGTATTAGCTGTCAGTCAGCTCTGTTGCTTTTAGTTGTGTATTACCATATCCTCCTGTATGTGTGTGCATTACTTCATTTTCAGCGAAGCCTGAAAATGTTCATCCACGCTCCCAGGAAAGAGGCTCTCTTAAGAAGCACTTATTAATTCTGACTTGCTCGAGGAGTATGTCTTCCCCAGCATGTCACATGTCTTTTGTTCTTGCCTGTAGCTCACTGGCCTAGCAATGAAAGTTGAAATCTGGCTCTCACCTAAGTCATGCCTATTTATGGTAGAGCCCAGATTTAGAGAGCAAAATCCTTCTTTTCCCCCTTTAAATGTAAATCAGTGCCATGATATGTGATGACAGTCCTGATGAAGTGTCTGAAAGCCTGTCGTCTTGTGAAACAACACGTGCACTTAAACAGAATAATTTCTAGCTTCCTTCTAATATAGGAAACCTATTTATTATGTAACTTTCAAATCCTTTTCTAAAGATAGACTTGCTTGTAAAAAACGCTTAAAGCGTTGGAGACTGAAATTCCCAGTAAAGTGCTGCTGTCATTCCTGTGGTGTTTTGCCTGTCAGGTTCTGGTGGGGCCACTAAGGATCAAGAGATGGGGCAGTGCTAGGCTTCTCAGAGAGGCTGGAAGGTTTCTAGGTGTATACATTTTCTGGTGCTTGCCCTGCCACTTTTCTTCCTCACCTCTCCTCTGTGCCAATTTATCTGTGTGTCCAGAAAAAGCTGGATTGAGATCAGCTCATTTGTCTACTAGCAGATGTGTGCTGCTAATGACTTTTTTGTTCTATACTTGCTCGGACTGTATGTAAAACAGTAAACTAGAGATGAAATGACCCATATTATGTTTGTAATCTCCTGTGCCATCTGATCTCCATTTAGGAATTTAGATTTAATTGTTCTTGTGTAGGCTGGTAGATACTCATCTGTGATGTGGGATAGGCAGTCCTTAATATTGTTTTGGATTGTGTATTTCAATTTTTGCACTCTTGTGCCCAGAGCATAGGATGTACATCAAATGCTAGGTCTGACTTTCATCGAAGTCAAAGCAGTAAGGGCAGGATTTGCCTCTTATGTAAGATTTTATTATTCTAAAGAAATAATTGTTCATCCTCGTTCTGTTTTGCTAGCTTTTAATATTATCTTATAAAAAAAAAAAACAACAACAAACAACAAAGAAATGCCTCGTATAGAAATGCTTGTATTGAAGCTGTATCACAAATTGAAATTAAGTGGTGCCTTTTGGAGTATCATTCTTGCTGGGACTCTTTGTTCCCAAACATTTATGATTTAAACCAGAATATCCACACATTGTATAATATTATGAACATTCTTTTGAAGTACAAGCTGAAGACATGAGGGTAGAGGGGGAAAATGGTGTGTGTGTGTGTGTTTTTTTTAAAGCAGTGTACTGTATTGTGAGAAAACTACTGTACTCGCTCCATTCATTTGGAAAAGAATCACAAGTCTTTCATGTCAAAATGAAGTGCTTTTCCAACTCAACTATTATTCTTCAGAGTTGCTGCCCAGGAAACTGAATAGGAGATTAACAGTATCCAGCTAAAAGGATGTCGTTTAAAAAATGTACCGCTGTGTTTACAGTTGTGCAAGACCAGCCAATAGATCACTTGAAAGTGTGGAAATTGGAAAATGGCACTCTACAGTTGTGGAAAATCCTATTGCTCAGAATTCAGATGTTTTGTAAGGGGAAGAGTTTTCTTCAGCGGATTTGGCTGAATTTTTGGCATTCTTGTATTATCTCATTCTGCTAGAGGAATGTAAACAGTGCTCATCTGTCAGTATAGCTGTTGCAGCTGGATGGCCTTTGGGACTGGGATTTTTTAAAAAATGAATATGTATCCTGAATGTGGTACTTACCAACTGGCAGCTCTAAACAATAAAATTTCCACTGTGATGGGTGAGGTATGACAGACAATTTGCTCTGTGTTGCCCCATTGGTCTGTCTATTGTGACTTGCAGAGGAATAAATTCCAGGCTAGATATGTAATCAGATTTGATGCCTGACTTCCTGCTTCACTAAAGTGACCAATAAAGATGCCATTAATTAACAAGTGTGAAAGCCAAAACTAAAATCCCCTTTTTTTCAGTTTCTAGTACTATTTTTTAGAAGACTGAAAAGTTTTGCCTGTAATGATTAGAAAACATTTGCTTTTCCTTGTCAGCATTGTCTACAAAACTGCAAAAGTAATTGTAATCCTGCACTACCCTGCATCTCCGGCTACTTTGCAGAATAAGATTTTCTCAACAGCTGTGGACTTCAGACTGGGAATTGCATAGATGTTAGCTACCCTTTTGTTTTCTTCTATCTACTTCACCAGAGCTACCCTTACCCATGCATTCTCATTCATTCATTTTCTAAATATTATGACTGCGCTGCAAGCAGAAGTTGGTGTAGATACCTGAACTCAGCTTAAAAAAGCTAGCTCTGGAGAACAGTCCAGAGCAGTGGAGCTAACTCTTCATGTCAGATACAACTTAAATTTATCATTCATACATCTTGTATTAACCAGAACAGAGCACAGGAGTGTGAACCCAGGACTCAGTACTGGACTGCTGTCCTCTTCTTTGGCCTTACACTTGCTCTGAATATTGTATTCCTTCTTTCTATACACCAGCCCAGCTCCACAGTGAGAATTCATCTCCGGCTTTCTCTTCCCAGTAGTCCAATTTAAGGCAGGAGGTGATAGGTGAGAGTGCTGGGTCTGTGCCTGGCAAGAACAGGGAAGGCAGTTGAAATTGGTGTCCCATTCTGTGCTCACAGTTGCCGTGTTTTGGGCTAGGCTTAACCCAGTCTACAAGCAGAGTTTGGAGGTGCTCAGAAAATGCACAAGAGCCTGAGCCTCATTTGACTGATGAGAACTTGGACACCCCACAGCTTAGGCAGCTGGGTGGAGATCTTATGGATCACTTGCTTCAACTTGCATGCCCAAATTTCTCCTAAATTGCTCTAAGTGCCTATTTATTTATTTATTCATTCAGATGAGGCCCTTTCTTTCACTCTGCTTCAGTCTCCATCCAAAAAAGAATAATAACAACAATTGCTGCGTCTCCAAGATGTTGTGTAATGAATATTCAAAGGCTTGGAAAACACCCATCTATGATGACAGCAGGGGTTACTGTGTACCAGGCACAACTAAGTTACCTAGTCACCGTAGCTTCTGGTCCAGGAGAAGCAGACTGAAGGGATAGTTATTTTTGCCCCCTTCTCTAGATGTATCTCTGTATTAATGAGAATTTATGGAAGGATACTTTTTCTTCATGCATCTCCCTCTTTGTTTTCTTTCTCATACGCACACAATATAAGCCAGTCTCTGCAAATTTGCCCAGTCCAGCTGTGGTGGACAAAATTCTTTTTTGATACTTGCTGTCATTTCCAAGTAAAGTGGGATTTTCACCTCCTGTAAACATAGAGCCTTAAAAAAAGGTAGAAGTACACTTACCTGTCAAAAGCTAAAATGTGTGCATATATGCATCCCTGCACACAAGAGCGAGAGTCATCATTGCAGATAGATTGAACACTTACGTGTAACATCAACTCAGTCATATACTTGTAATTTAAAATATTTGTATGTAAAGCGTTTTTAAAAAGCATGATACAACTGTATGTTTCATTAACAAAATGACTAATATCACCAAATACTATGACAAAAGTGCTGACGGAATTTAAGCTCTAATCTGTGAATGCAGCATTATAATTTTACAAGAGTAGCTGCTCTTAATAAACATCAAAGTGCACGTAATTATTATATGACTTTAGCCCTTTTTTCCCACGATACTATAGTTAATCTTGACAACAGCTAGCATTAGTGTTTTAACTCCCCTGATGATAAAGTTTAAAAATACCTTCGGTTCAGATTGTTCCACTCTGCCATTATCCTCCTTCAGCTGGCTCAGGGAATGACCTTCATTCACTCTTTTGTCTGGAGGCAGGGTTTGGATGTGGTGGACACTGTCCTTTGGAGGCTGTTTTGTGTGCGTTTTGGGAAATGGAGCCGGGGACAGGGGACAGTGTGAAATGTCCCATTTTCTTGCAGAAGAACACCTGCATTTTGAATATAAGCTTAGGCTGTGTTAGTATTTGGAGGTTATATTTCTCTGAAGTTCATTGATCTCAAAAGCAAAGCAAAACAAAAACAGCAATTGTAAGATTTGGAGCAGAGATTGCCTTTCTAAAAAAGCAGCTGTGGAGCAATGGAGGGTGCTCTGTCGTGGTCGGACCTGAGTGATGTTCTGTCCTGCTGATGGGGAACTTGCAGCATGGCTGTAAAGCCTGCAGCCTGCAAGAGGCCCTGCGGCTGGGCTTCTGCAAAGGCAGTATTCTTTTGTCTAAATATTCCTGATGGAGGTTTTGATAATAACTTAGGAGAGTGGGGAGAATTTAACTTAAATCTTCCACAGTTGAAAAGTGCAATACACAAAGGTCTGCTTTAGGTGGTTTGAGGCAAAGGAAACAATCAAAGCTGGAACAGGATTGGGGCTCATCACTTAATTCTGTAGATCTTAGCCATGTTTCATCTCCTCCTCTCCACTAATGGTATCATCTGCCGAGCCCAAATCTGAAACATTTTTTTGAGAAATTCCTCTAAAATACAGACAAGTAAGTTGCGTACAAAGATTTCAGCACATTTGCTGGCACTTGCAGTCTGTCCTTCTGTGCCCTTTTTCACCCTATCCTTGACTTCTTGAGCTGGTTTGAACAGGTCATTTTCTGATAAAACACATTACAGCATAAGCCCTAACAAGTTATATTCTAGGGAGAAGAAAATACAGAGCCGAATCATGAATCTAATGAAAGAAATACTTATCACAGTCTACAGAAAAATAGAAATACATTAGTAGCAACAGCACTGTTGTTGCATTTACTGGCATCTTTAGTTTATTTTCTGTCTTAATGGGCAGATGCATTTGCTCTTTGTTCAAACGAAAGAGTATTCAGAAACCCTTACTAGAAACAAATGATCTCACATTGTACCTGCATTTCTTGAACTGAGAACAGAACAAAATCAAATGTTTTTGTGAGGCATGCTTTATAGCTGTGCATTCCTGCACATAAAGGCCCAAGCAGGATCCTTCTCGAATGACACAGATGATTATTATTTTGTTCCCAAGGGAAAGTGGTATTACAGCATCAGTATTATCCACTGGTAATGAGGTGCTCACAGATGAAAAGAGGAGGGGTAAGACAGATATAACATGAGTGACTACCCTGTGGCAAATATTGCTTTAAAAATGTTTTCATAACACTTCAAAGAGTCTGAGTGAGGGGATCATGTGGTAATACTGTCTAACTCTTGCTTTAAACAACGGGGACTTCCACCTCCACTCCTGGATAACCCTGTTAATATTGCTGGTAGTTCCTTTGCTTGATGCCAAGTACATGATTAAGATTCTGATTCAACAAATCAGAGGTGATCACTTAACCAGAAAGCATCATATGATAGATGAAAGGCTTCTGAGAGGGAGCTCTCCTCACTTCTGCAGATCTGCTTTGTGTTTCTTCCTTACCGCAGTCTCTACCACTGTTGCTAATATCTGTAAATGTCTCTGGAAATAAAAACTCCATGACAGTGGCTAAATGTTTTAACAGTGATGAGTGTTAGATGAAAGGATGGGGGAATCCTGTCAGTGAAATATATTTGCTTTTGGTTCTCAAATGTTATGTGGTGAGGTCACCTTTTTGTAACCGCTGAGATAATGGGTGCAGCAGAGACCCAGACCTTACCATCTCTACGAGATGGTTTCTTTGGAGGCTTTGCACGTCTGAAGACTGACAGGATTTACTGATTTCTGCAATAGTAGGAGCAGTTCTTTCTTTTGGTTTCACTGGAGATCTAATATGGAAAGTATTTCTAAACTGGTCCCTTTGCTTGTAACAAAAGCAGAAACACAATTCAACTACTTGTAGAGAGATGTAGTAAAGAGTCACTAGCCAGTTTCTTTAATGTGAAACCTTCAAGAATCAGCTCTCCACACCCGGGTGATACACCAAGTGCTGATAATCTGTTCCTCCACAAATACAGGGAGGGTTTCTCGATTTGCCTTGTATATGAAAGACCTTTTTTCCTTTCCTTTTTTCTTTACATTTTTTTGGTGTGTGGATGGTCACGTAATTTCAGTGACATAGGTGCTTCTTACACTCTGCATGCATGTTAGTGATACTTTTCCTCAATTAACTGGGCAGCCAAAAGGAGTGCAGAAAAGGGAGAACTGGACAAAACCCAGAGAAGCAGGAGATGTACGTGTGCTGTACCACCGGCAAGGCTGAGCAACCTGGTCTGCGCAGCATGGCTGGCAGCTCAGCATGGGATCTGTATGTGGTGCGGCCCCTGGCCCTGCCTGGAGCAGTTCAGCTGCACTGCCCCATGCTGCAGGTTGAAGGCTGCACCCTTCATGTTTTTAAGCAGATGACCACCAGCCAGCTCTGAATGTGTTTATATCCCCGGTAATTCTGGCACATGGAAATTCCCCGATCGAAGCTTAAAATCTGTCTCCTACACTGATAGCATGTAGGGAGTTAGTGGTTTAGTGAATGAGCTACTGCACTGGTAAAGCCTTCAAATCTGCTATTGCCGTAGCGCAGGATGACCACAACCATTAATCCCTTCTTGGAAGCAGTGATCAGCAGCAGGGGGAGGTGGTGTTTTTCATTGGAAAGCCTCTCTTGTTGGGTGAGTTAAAAGATAAGATGCCCGGTAAGAATCTGTGCCCAGCTGCTGGGGGAAAAGCAGCGTTATAATGGGAGCAGGACCAAGGCGGGGTGTATGTCAGAGGTGAGATGATCCTTCCCTTAAACTCTCTGCTGGGGCGGTGTGTGCAATGTTAAACACTTGAAATAAAGAAATACAGAGATCAATTGGAGATCACCATTTCCTAGCCCATGGGAATGAACAGAGGTATACTTAAAATATGAGGAAAGTCACAGAAAGCAAACTGTTCACTTTTCTCCGAGGAGTGAAGGAAAACGTTGTGATAATCTTCAAAAAGTAAAAGGTTACTGCAGAAGCAAAGGCAATGTGGTATCGTTATACATCCACTGTTGCTAGGACAAAAATTAATGGGTTTATGTTTAAAAAAAGAAGTTTAGGGAAGACATTTCAGTGGAAAAAGGTATTAGGAAATACTTTCTCAGGGAAAGGATAGTGAAATGTGGGAAGTGGTTGCCTGAAGATGGTGAAGATTGATGCTGAAGCTTTTAAAAACAAGTTTGAGAAATATCTGTCAGAAGTGATGTGTAGTCAGTCCTTGAAGCACAAGGATGTACTACCTGAGTTCTCAGACCTCTTCTGGACCTTTTTTAATTATTTATGTACTGTATTTTTTTAGCCTTTCATGTAAAGGCTTTATCCTTCAAATTGATTTTTTTCTCTTCCTCTATTTTTTCTTAAATTCTGCCTTGTTCTTAGTATTGTGATTTTTTTTTTAATGCAATTTCACTTCTTGTTTATCTCTATAAAATGATAAAGCCATTTTCATAAAGTGCCCTATCAAACAAAATTATCTCTGCTGTTTGAAAGTATAAAATTGGTTCTTATTGTGAAGAAAATGCAGATACTATACTGTTCAGCCACCCACGGTAAAGATTTACTTAAGCAACTGTAAACTGGCCTGAAACATTAAGAATACAAATGGACTCCTCCTGGGTTTATATAGGATGCTCATGGGAGCAGAGTGGGGCCATTTCAGTGTACAGGTATCCGGAGGATGGCTTGTGCTGCCATGCTCATAGTGAGTGGTAACTTCCCTCTACCAGCAGTGAGCACTGATGATATTACAGGTGTAAGTAATGAAGTCAGCTTTGCAGTTTATTTTTGGGATGATAATGAATTATGGGTTCTATCACATTATCCAGATGACTTACCTTAATCATGTCTTGCATCAGTGTTTATTGCCCGTTACCTTTCAATGTGCCAAGCTGCTTGATGCATTTTGCATCGGTGATGCTTTTGTAGTCGGATAATTAAATCACACATTGCACTTAGTTTTAATGGAAAGGATTTTCTTGTCCCTTTCTTCTTTCCCCAAAACCAGCAAGAAGCCACCATCCCAAAGCTTTTTTCCTTAGAAATTTTGAATGCCTGACTTCTAAGCTTGGCTCTGCCACAGATTTGACTTGCAACTCTCACAAATAATTTCTTCCTTCTGCTCAGTGACTCTTTCACCCAAGTGGAACAGATGCTACTCACCTATATTTCAGCTTTGCCAGGTGACATGTTTGCATGTTATATTTTGCATACAGCCTAGTAGAGCAACTGTAATTAAATCCTGGCAGAAGCCAAATGATCCAGGGGTGCTGCTAATGGTAAAGTCAAAATACACTTCTTGGAGAAGTAACCCGAGTCCTTTGGTGCACTTTAAAACTAGGGTGACCATCTTTCTGAAGGTCAGATTTTACTTATTCACATTTGCTAGGCATTTCATCACTTGCTTTAGACACCTCAGTTGAAGCAGTATCTTGAGTGCTCTTTTCTTTTCCCTTTTCCTTTCCACTTTCTTAGATGTTCTTGGACCTTGTTTCTTCTTAGTGCTGTCTGCTACACAGAAAACTGGCTCTGCTTGAGGGCAGAGACAGCATGTTTGTTTAAAAAATGCTCTAATATTATTCATCAGTGTAGAATTTTCAAGTATATGAAAGGGGAATGCCATGATAAAGTGATAAGCACTGTAGCCATTAATGAAAGCATTTTGTGTTACTTTATATTTTTAAATGGTCTCTGCTCTATCAGCCAAATGGAGCAAACTAGGCTCCATTTATTTATTCAGAATATCCTCTTTGATCTAATGTAAAGATTTCACACAACTCGGTGGGACTTGAAGGGGGATCTATTGAAATATGGCTACATTGCTTGTATTTTTCTATATCTTTCATGGTCTCTCCAGTTCCAGAGAAGTCAGGTTCTTTAAAGATGCCAGAAATGTCCCCACAGGACATCAGAGTGTGTGCTTGAAGAAATCTCCCTGTTGTAATACTATCTGTGAGATTCTCAGAAACAGAGTGCTGGCCAAAATAACTCCAGAGGGACCAGAGACAGGCCAAAACTAACACGGTTTTAAAATCTAGCTCTATAAGCTTACATGCAGCTTTTCTAGGAGCTGTTTCTTCAGTGAGCGTGCTAATGGGATTTCTGAAACTGAAATAAAATGAGGGTCTGTCCCTCAAGTATTTGTCCGTGCCACAGTCTGAAGTCACTTGCTAAGAGAGAGTGGATAGTAGTATATAACAGGTATAAATAGCAGCTGGGTCCTCTTCCCTCTCATGAGCAGCTTGCGCCAGACTGCTGCATTCCCGGTCTGCGTGTTTGGGATGCAGAGTGAGTTAGATTAGAAGAAATTGCATGGAAACAGTCTGCATAGTTCTGAAAATATCTACAAATCTGAAAAAGTACTCTCACATAACTTTCGGTCACTCTCTGTGATGACATCTGGCCTCTTGGTGACTCCCTGGGTTGATTTCCCGGGTGTCTGTCAGGCACTTCTGGACCTTGGGGATAAACACTGACCTGATGTTGTCTCCAGTGGTATTTGGGAATTGCACTGCCCTCTCTCTTACATTTCATTTCTTTAGGAGGTTTTTGACAAGCACTAGCAAACCCTTACAGATACCAAAAGCTTTGCACAGGTGGTTTTTATCCCATAGTTGCTTTGCTCAGGGTTTAAAGAGAGGCCTTTGCAGGCAGAGAGCAAAACAGACTTGCTAAAGCATCTCCTGTCTCTGGAGGTCAGCATGCCCTTGGGACTCCCTGGGAGTCTGTCTGAGCTGGATAAGCTATGATTTTCCCTTTTCCTTCACTGAGCCCCTGATTTGGAAAGATATTGAAAATCTCTGGCAGGAGTAAAAAGGAGTTGCTGCTCCTTTCATAACTTTTTGCTTCCTCTGTTATCTCCTTGCTTCCCCCCTTGCCCGTCCTTTGGGGAATCCTGCCAGGTGATTTGGTCCAGGGGGACCATGCCACTGAGAAAAAATTTCTTTCCCTCCGTAGGAACTATCCTGTTGTTTAGGATTATCCCGTTTTGATGCAATTGTACTGAACTGGGAGGGTCTGTCTTGTTACCTCCATCCTACTGCTCCCTGCGGTGTTAGCCCAACAGGGAGGTGGAGAGAAGGCACAAGTGTGCATCTTCAAAATGGTATTGGCAGCTTGTTGAAATAGACAAAAGGGATCATAAACTGTCATCACACTGCATCTGTGTAATTTTTCTGAGCAGTTCAACTTGGTGGCAAACCCCCACCTTTTGTTTGATCATAAATATGTCAGTGAAGGACTCTTTACTTCTTGGCTGTTTAAAATTGCCCAAATCCTAGATTTAAACTTAGGATTCTTTTTCTGCCAGTTCATGTTTTGTTTTTTGTTACCCATGCTCCATATCATCAAATGTATTATCAAACATAACCAACACTGATGTTCTTACAGTTTCTTTAACCAGCCAGAAAATAGGAAGCTGTTCTTTTTTTTCTTCTCTCCTCTCACCTGCTAAAAGTGACACAAAACTTAGTAGCTGCTTCAAAGACCTTCATATTCTTGACCACGATATTATTACTTCTTTGAGAAAGTACAAAGTATCCTAAACTGAGTTTTCTAGTAGACTTCACAATGGTTTTATGGTGATAGAATGGGGACTGAAGTGCCACTGCTCTGCTATGGATAAACCATCACCCGGTGACAAACAGAGGAGAGGTCCAGAGCTGGGTAGGGGCCCCAGGAAGCTTTCTGTCAGCATCTCTTAGCCAGCAAGTGAAAACACCAACCTGCAAATAACACCTAGTTCTGTTATTGTGTGACAGGCTGGGCTAAATATGGTTAAAAAAACAGAGCAGACTTTCAGATTTGGAAATAATAAAATGCATTTGTCCATCCTAGGAAAGAAAAGACAGAAGATCAGTACGTAATCTGTGCGGGAGCTGGGGGGCTGCTTGGCCCAAATACAGTCTGGTATATTTGGGCAAGAGAGACTGGGAAGAGAAAGGAGGAAGGAACTTTGATGCAATAGGAAACTTCTGAATTTATCAAGGCAGGTCCTCTGCACAGCCCTGGAGCTGAGGCCTTATATATAGTCTATGCTATTCTTAGAGCATGCAGCAGAACAATGGTTCCATTCGAAGAAGCTCTTTCATAGCTTGCCAATATAAAGAAGGCTGTGCAAAATGATATGATCATGTAATTGAACACTGTAAATAGATATGCTGACCCAAACGATAATTTTAAACTAGCTCACTTTCCTGCCACATCTAAACTTTGTAGACTTAAGGGAATGAGAAAGACTTGATTAATTTTTCTGGATTTATAAATGTTCATCTTACTTACTTATGTGTGATTTATAAAATCAAGTGATTTGATGGGACAGTGATGGGAGCCTTTTTTCTGTTCATTGAAGTAGAAGCTAGATTAACTTAATCACTTTGCTGGTTTGACCTTAATGTATAGTTATGAAATTAAGATACGTGAATTCTGCGAAAGCCAAACCTCAAATGTGAAGAAGGCCTTTTACTTTTTATGATGCTGCCACAGCTTCCCCTATTAATTAGGATTAATTGGGATTATTAAAATTGGTTCTGTGCAATGCAATAGAACTGGTGGTACAGGCTTGAGTCAGGCAGGTTGTAGTCTGCAATTGCATTTTGAATGGCCACTGCCAAGAGAGCAAGCTAATGTGACAACCATTGCTGGCTGGTGCAAGCCACAAAGTGTCCCAGTTTGCATGGCATGAAGGCAGCTGCTTTGTGCCCTGTGTACCATGGGATATGAGCAGTACTGCACTATGGAGGTGTTTTTTGGTAGTTCCCTTCCTTACAGGGCCAGCTGTCACCCAGTGCAACAGCGTCTTGAAGGTATTCCCAGCTGTCTCAGAGTAGACATCTCACCCAGCTCCTTCTCACTTTCATCCTGAGCAGTGCAACAAGGGCCTGATCTGCAACTAATCACACCCTTATCAGTGGCTGTGTAGTTATACGAAGGCGCTCAGCACTGCAGGCAGGCTTCGCTCTTCGCAGTGGACGACATATAGCAGCATGCGGCAGATGCAGAGAGGGAGCTGATGGGGGCGGAGGTGGCAGGGCCAGGGGTGGTGCCTGGAGTGGCAGGTTCCTGCTGCAAGGGATAGCACGAAGCCTCCTGGTAGTCAAAGTTGTCAAGGTGGGACAAACCCAGTGTTTTGGGTTGCAGGGTGAGAGCAGGGCAGGGAGTGGTTGGGCTGGCCAAGGGCCCAGCATTCAGCTGTGTGCCCAGAAAATAAGATTCCCAAAAGGTAAAGCAAAACCAGAGTATGACAGAAGTAGGAAATGGTCTGCAAAGCAGGCATTTTTATTTGATTGCCTGATGCTGGGATCATTGAGGGAGCAGGTAGGAGCGGAGCAGGGCCTTGCAGCCGCTGCTGGCCTTGGGCAAAGGGTAATCCTCACCAGGGAATCCCAGGCACTGTGTTCCCCTTTGGGATGCTGCGGTACAAAGTTTTGGATCGTTCCCTGAGCCCTTCTCAGAGGTCCAGCCTGACTTGTGGCACATAGCTAACCCATCAGGATCCTCTCTGGAGTGGTTTTTATCCAGCATCATTAACTCACACCATATGAATGTGTTGTGTCATGGGGCTGTGACACTTTTCTTACAGCCTTTAGATATTGCATGTGTCAAAAAGAAATCAAGAATGTTGAAGTAAAGTGTTTCTAAAGCATTACCATACTGATTTTTAAGTGCACGGCACTTGGGAAATTATTAGCAGTACTGACCTACAGCCATTTCATCTTGGCTGCTTTTTCCATGTAGTGCCATATACCCTTGCTTAGTAGCTGGGACTTCTGCTGAATTTCATTTTGTTTCCCTGCTGTAGCCTTAAGCTGTGGGCCAAGTGGCAGGCTGATATTAAACCAAGCTGCATGGTAAAGGTGTTGGTGTGGAAGAGGGGCGTCCCTGTATCCACTAAGGAGTGATAAATAACTCCTTCCCGAGGTGTTCACTCCGGGCGGCTTCTGGAGGGAGATCCTTTTTTCCTGTGTTCAGTTTTGCTGTGGTGTTGGAATTCATAATAAATGTGGTGGTGGTTTCTCTCCTTTCTCTAGTGATCTAAACCATGCATTTTTAACATTGCGGCTAGAAAGAGAAAATGTGAGCGTCGAGGGCTGAGCTGGGAATGGGACCCAAAAGTTGGAGCTGCCCGACTTCTGCGTGTCTGGAGCCTCAGCTGGAAAGCTGCTTTGCATTTGTTTGATTTGCATTGATATACTGTTACATCATATATGTGATACAATAGATTAAAAAAAGCCATGTGGCTCTTGTCAAGAAAAAGTGAACTATGCACTTCTAGTAATTATTACCATATGGTTCTTGCACTGTTTCTACATATATAGTTGTCACTTATATCCCACTGAAATGCTGGTTTTTTTGATCTGAGAGAACAGTTGAAACAACATGTTTATTGCTATAATAATGCACTTTTTGCGTTTCAGTTCCTTTCATCTGTTCAGTAGCCACATCCTATGTGCACGGGGAATCTTTAGGCAAGAAAGTGAGCTTCAGATGTGTTTGCTTAATGTAATTTAAACAAATTTTAAGCAAATGGATTAAGCAAATCATTTTCCTTTTAAATGATTTAAAAACTGGTAGTGCTAATGCAAAACAGAGGCAGGAACAGTCTTCCACGTGTGGTAGTTTGACTTAGCAAGTTGAACTAGTTGTCGCTTCACACGCAGATCTTATGTACCAAATCTTATTCTGAGTGAATTCACGTAGCGCCCGAGTGTGAATGGTCATATTTCATCTTGTCAGTGACATTTTAAATGCTGTACAGTTTGAACGAACCTGCTTTAAAGCTCTGCTCCTTTAACTCGTGCTGTTATTGTCTGCTGCAGTTGTTGACTCAGTAGATTTTCTGATGTGGTCTGGGAATGAGTTCTTTTGGACTTTCACATTATCATATTACAATATACACCACAGATTATTTATACTGGGGGTTAATTGCATCATCTGAATGGAATTCATTTTCCATTGTATCTACAAGTTTGCATTTTAAAATGTTTTTTTTTCTTATGGAAATTTGGAATAAAATGACATTGATTCTTAAGGAAATGGATTATGATTTTTGGTATATGCTTGGCTTTAAAGAAACGCGTTTGATTGTAATAATTAACTGGGAATTATTATTACAGGATGAAATATATCACTTCTGAACTGTAATGGAATATGGAATCTGTCCAGCTAAATGTAGCACATAAATAAAATAAATAGTATTAAGCCTTCTCCAAGGGACAGAGTTGCTAAGTAAAACTTCTCCATGCTTAGTATAATCTTAATTCTTCTCCCAAGCATTTCTATTTAATTTTAAAATAAAATCTGGAAAAGTTTCCCAGGACCAGTAACTAGAAATATGTAATATCTCATTCATGTGACAAACAAGTGGAAGACAGAACTTCATTGTGTGAATACTTATTTTTTGTTTGGCTGTCAACACATAAATGAGAAAATAAATTGGAGGCATTGACTCAAAAAAAACATTTTTTGTCATGGCTTACTGGTGAATTTAAAACCTTGAAGTTCATTTTGGGTCGAGCAAACATTTTGGTTTTCCCCTGAAACAAAGCGCCTCATTGAATTGCACGAGACGCCACAGAAAGGAAGGGCAGATTCACAAGATGGAGGACACGGGGCCTCCCCTGCTGCTGTACCGCCTTCACCCGACAGCCCCGGGGTTATGGCACGCTGTGGGACATGGCAGCCCCTGCTCTGGCTGCCGCATTTCACCAGGCTGTTTCGGATGAGGGTTGCCCACCTCTGGGAGGGGGCCCTGCCCGAAACTCGGCCGCAGCTGACGCCCAGCCTCCGCGCTTCCTTTTCTCCCTTTGAAAGCAGTGTGCGGTGAACACGCTTTAGCTACCAAAAATAAGAGAACTCTCTTCCTCTTCTTCATCCCGAGTGAAAAACAGCACGGGAGCTTTATTTTTTCCTCCCATCTCATAAATAAAACAATCCTTTTCCTCAGATGGCCTTGCAGGGGGAGTCTCGCCGGGGCCCCGTCTGGGCCGCACAATGGCCACGGGCGGCCTCTGAAGCAGCGCCAGCCCGGCAAGCGGCAGGAAAAGCTGGGCCAGCGTCCCCAAACGGCATGGCGCTGGGTGGCCAGGATGAGCCTGGCCTGGGCTTACTCCCGTATCGGGGAACTCAGTGCCCCTTCTGCGAGGGGGGGAAGCGGCTGCAACGTCGGTGAGTTGGGGACTGAGCCTGTCCTTACACGGAGGTCTTTCCAGAAAGCAGATGTGCTCTCTGGAGCACCCAGGTTGGTACACACATGCTTGTAAATGCCCGCATTTTGGGCACATTTTCACTTGACAATAGTGGCCTAGAGGTCTTGCGGAAAAAAATTGTGGTTTTCCGTTGCTGTTGTGTATTTCCTCACAAGGATCTGGACTGAACTGGAAGCAAATTAATTAAACAAATCTGTTTGATAGGCCTTACGAAGCTTTCCTGTTTGACCCCCCATTGTGCTGTTGACAACTGGGGTGAGCAGGAGGAAGGATTTGTCAAGATGAAAAAAG
Source organism: Fregata magnificens (assembly GCA_013389945.1). Lineage (NCBI taxonomy): Eukaryota > Metazoa > Chordata > Aves > Suliformes > Fregatidae > Fregata > Fregata magnificens. The sequence continues at coordinate 175,304 of WAAD01035204.1, forward strand.
ACCAAGTTGCCAGATGCACATGCGTGTGTGCATGTCTATGCACAAAGAACAAAAGAAAAGGGGGAATTACGAAGCTGTTAATTTGTTAATAATGAACAGATAGTTGCCAAGGCCCAGTCTGTATTCATGTGGTGTGGTTAGTTGCAGAGCAGAAAGGACCAAAGCAGGGGCTTGGTAAGTCCTTCCCATCTCTCTTTTCTCTGGAGGTACCAGGGCTGGCTTGGCAGTTCTAGCCCCGTACAATGCAGCATATCAAACTATAATTAAAAAATTAAATAAATCACCCCAAACCTACTAGCATGCAAGAGCGGATTCCGTATGAGTAACCAGAGGTATGGTGATGCAAGATGCAGGGAGAAACTGAAAACCAAAGTATGCTTTTGGTCAAGTTGAAAGTTGGTGAGTGAGAGGACTCTAATTTAATACAGAAAGATTGCATTCAACTCAGTAAGAAACATATTTTTTCCTTGTGTCAGTCTCTCTAGAGGTACTTTCTACCATTCAAACAGCAAATAATGCAATAGTCTGGGGAGACCAGAATGCCTTTCTTTTTCTCTATGCATGAGACTTTCTTGACTACTTATATAGGGGAGCATCAGAAAACACCCTTCTGGGCTGGGGTTAATGTGGGGTAGGAAAGTAAGCGCTCAACATACTCTACTGCAGCAAAAGCTATCTTTTGGGTCTGTTTTTTATTTTCAATCTAGGAATGAGGGGGAAGTTCCTGGAGAGTTACCAAACCATTACAGGTGGTTGAAAATATTTAACTCTTCTTTTTTAATAACAAACAGTTACACTTTAAAAAAATTGGTTCTAAAATCTAGCTGACTCCCTAGAGCCATTCAAAGAGTTACTGACAAGATCAGTCTGGGATGTGGGATTTACTCCACGAAAACAACCTTTTCCCTTCTTCCCGGGCAGAAATTCCCTGCAGGTGCCAGTGTCCCCATGTTCATCAGCCAAGATTAAGGGGAAGCTTTCTAGCTAAAATTAACATCTACCTTGCCTGTAAGGGGTCTTTTTCCTGATAAGTTATGAGAACTTAAAGACCGCTTTTTAACTTTGGAGAGGAAGCCACATCTGTTGCGGGGTGGCAGTGCTTAGGTGGAAGGTTTCTCGCCCACCACTGTACCTGGCCAGCCTGCGTTTCATGGCAATCCAGCTCCCAGCTGTGTACGAGTTCTGAGAGCCCGCGTGGGTGTGCAGGGAATGCGCATTTGCGGTTCAGTCGGTGCAATGCTGATGGTTAATGAGGTTAGCATCCTCCAAGGTTGCTAATAAAGGATGTCCTGCCCCCTCCCTCTCTTTGGCTGGTGCTGTCAAGACCTGCCTGGGCAATTCAGCTGCTCCTCTATTGGTGAGGTGCTCCAGCTTCTTGGTTCAGACTCCTGTAAGCTCTCCAGGCCCAAAACTTGGGCCTAATACGTTTGGCTGGACATAAATCAAAGCAAAATTAAAAAAAAAAAAAAAAAGTTGCGTGTGTTTTAGAGATATCATATCATTTGGACTTCAAAATATGAATTCTGTTTAAAGTCTTCTTCCCTCCTCTGTGGTTTAGATTCATTAGTTGCTAGACTTCCTTAGTCTCAGCTACAGTTTTAGTATAGATTAAGAAGGAAAACAGGATCTTTGTTTGCATTATAAATAAGTCTAGATTGTGCAGTGATTGCCAGTATATTTTTCTTATTCCAACTGTATGTCAGCTTGAGATGAACACTTCATTGTTGTCAAGCCACCTGTACGACTGCAAAGTACCAGCTGAATCTGTCAGTGGTGCAAAGAGGAAATGAAGAGACTTCGATCCTCTGAACAGAGTCTCTTATCACCTAAAGATGTTGATTCAGATTAGCTTTTGCTATGACCTTCAATATGAAAAATTTCTAAGCTTTTTATCTACCACAGTATTGCTCTACCAAGGCTATTGTGAGATTGCATGAAACTGAGCTGCAGTGATTTTACCCTGCTCTTGTGTGCTGCAAAGCTCGTGTGCCCCACACAACACCGTGTGAGTGCCTGGTGGGTTTGTGCTCCCCTGGCCCCTGCACAGACCACAGGCACGGCTGTCGCCTCGAGCTCGGCCACGGGGCTCCCAGCTCAGCCTGCGCTTCCTCACCTTCGTTCACCCCTGCCATTTCAGTGGCCACTGACACATGAAGAGCTGCACTGTTGGCAGTGCTGGCTGCCCTGGGCTCCTAAGGGAAGTATTGTAGGGAATAGTTCTCCAGTGTAAGCAGGAGTAAACATGTTTTTTGTTTTGTTTTCTCCCTTTCTGGAGATGCTTGGATTTCCTCACCTCCCAAGCTACTGACCGAGGTCACCTTAGGGATTGCTATGTGGCCGCAGCCTCATCGTCTGGTGTAAGTGCTATTTTTCCCCAAAGGCTGTGGTTCTGTTCCCTGCTCCCACCTGCAATTTTCCCAGTCTCCCCTGTACTGGCATTAGTGCTTATGTGGCCAGCTATATTGGTAACCCTTCTTTTTCCTGGGTTAGGTAACCAACCAGCAGAAAACTGACCATGAGACTGCATTGAGAGAGTGACTCTTCTCCTGGCTGCATGCTCCCACTGCTTCCCTTGCTCATTTGGACATCTTCAGGGAGTTGAATGCTCAGAAAACTAGCAGAACCACAACAACAAAACCTGAGTGATTTCAATTTTCTTAGGGTTTAGCTCTCCCATATTTGCAAGCTGTATGAGTAACTGAGCCAGTGTAAGAGGTAGGACAGGGACTTTCACTTTTGGCAACCGCTCAGCCCTACTTGGCTCAACTCTGATGATAAGCAGAAGTCCCAGTCTCTAGCAGGCTCTGGCTGCCATTGAATATCTGTTGGTATGTTAGGGATCTGACTCATGTTTGCCTGACAAGCAGCTAAAATGGGTTAAAGTATGCTTCTCCCTCAGGCACACATCAGCTCCTTTGTAGCTGGGGTCAGGACGCCACGTTTTGGGCTGGCACTGCTGCAGTGCACAATCCACTCTGCTCCTGGGCAACAGCCTGTGGCAGCAGGGTGGAGCAGAGGCCTGGAGGGAAACCCGTCCCAGTGTTGTGGCTGGATTTGCAAGAGCTCATCTCCCAAAACCCACCCTGCGTAATGGGGGTCAGGGACTCTGTGTGGCGCACAGGGGCAAGTGGCCGGGGCTGTAAGCACTAGCCTTGCTGCCAACAGCTGCCTGATGGCAGTTCCAAGGGCACTGGAAGGACCCTGCACTGACTTTGAGGAGAGGTGGTTAACTGCTGTATTTCATTGGGAGTAATATTTTTGCCCAGGAGTGTGGTGTGAATGGATTGTAAGTTATGCACTGGGTCCCTTTCAGGCTCACAATGCAAGAATGGTCTTCTCTTTTTTTTTTTTTTGTTGCCTCTTCTATCTCCTCACCAGCAGCCATTTCTTCTTCAAGCATTAATAACTCAGATCCTTTAGTTTCTCATCCTAGCTGAGCCCTTTGATCAATCTAGTATCTCTCTGAACTTTTTCCAACATGTTTCTAGTCTTTCCACCTTGAATGAGCCTCACAGAAAAATGTAAATCCTTTTTTTAGGCAGAATATTTCTCGTTCTTCTGCTCTTCTGTGTTTTTTTTAAAGAATACTCACAACACTCTACATAAAACCTAGATTGATGTGTTGTAGGAATTTATTGAGTATCTCTACTTATTCCTGGCATAGGGCCCAATCAAAGGCCCACTGAAGTCTTTGGTGGGTTTAGAGCAATAACCTCTGTTTGAAAACTTATGATGCTCCTTTCTCTGGATAATGGCTATATCTCAGGGTTTCTATCTTAAGACATACACTCTTCCTCACTGCTTCTCTTGTCACTTGTGAATGACACAGCATGGGACAATTTTGCCTACCTGAGCTGTGGAGCAGCACCGTGAGTCTGAAAAGAAAAGCAAGGGTGCTGTCACTGCCGGTCAGTATTTGCTCCTGCCTGTGTCCACTTCTGATTTGGGCCCCGGCAGCTATCATGCTGGTTGATGTTAATGCTACAGTCTGTTCTCAGACCTGGTTCTGTTGCAAAAAACATATGAATATTCAGGGACTTTTAGCTCTGTTAAAACAGACCTGCTATTTTACTGCTAGATTTTTTTCTTCTCCACTGCTTTCTTCTCCTTCGTCCTCTTAGCATGGCAAGAATGTGGGTTCATATAGTTGTGCAATGCAAAATATACTAGATTTAAAACCAAACCAAAACAAAAAACCCTGAATTGAAATTGCCCCTTTAAAGCTGCAGCATTAAGTTTGGCTGTGATCCAGCCTGGAGACTTTCCTTGGCAGTGACTGATGCAGAAATCTCAGTTTGGAATTGCGCTTTCAGACACAGATTCCCGCAAGAATAACAGGAACATGATAAGCCAAGTTATGCCAGGCAGCGAAGCCCACTGCAGTCCAGTGAAGACAATCTGTCTGTTCACCTCCTATGGGCTTCTCTGGGGCCGCTCACATGTAAGGGGAGGGTAAGGGAAGGGGATGAGAGGACAGAAATGTAGCTGTGGTTTTAAGTTCTCCTGTTTCTGAAGGATTTAAGTCACGTAGGTGAAATAGTTCAAGCTTCCACTATGGAAAATTATTATCTCTGTTTCACATGTTCTTTCTGCTGTGCCTCATTAAAAGCTTGTTTCGTTGTTGGACTGTGCTGAACTCTTACTGGGAAAATTACTGCTCTTTGTTTTCTGGCCTGATCCAGCTGCCTTTAAAGCTAAAAGAAATCTGTTATATTCAGTAGGTAAGTGGGGAGGTGAGAACAAGCAATGCAAAACCAAGTACGTGCTCTGAGTGACCCTGAATGGTAGGAAAGAGGTCCGAAGACTGAGATCCCTTGTAGGACCAATGGTATAATTGAGGGAAAAAAGCACATAAAAGCAGCCCATTCATTTCTAATTTGGGCGATGAGGAGTCTACCCACTTCTTACTGTCTGGCTTGGAATGACAAACAGGTGAACCTGCCTGCTTCGCTTTCCACCAGGACTTTGCTGGTTTGCAGGACCACCTCAAAACCAATGTGTATTTGTGTTGCTCCTCACAGCAAGTGCTATGTAGGGGCATATACACCCTGCTGCTATTTAAAGCATCAACACCAAGTTCATGTCTGAAATACTACCTCTGACCTGGTTGGCAAAACTGATCCAGTGCAGTATGGATGGATTAACATCTCCTTGCTCTGTGTTGACTCAGAGGCAAGGTCTCCGAGGCAAGAGATAACTCAGGGCAAGGTCTTGTCCCAAATATCTTGATCCTGCTCAATTTCAATGAATTTGTCATCATGTTTTGCTAACAAGAATGAAGTGGCCTCAAATGCGAGTGTAATCTCTGCTTTTCCTCTTTTTTTTCTTTTTTCTTTTTCTTCTGCTGGGAATGAAGTATTTCTTTCTGCTGCTTAGAAAGCCCAGCCAAAGCTCATCCATATTTCTGATGCTGGATGCAGTCCATGAGAGAATTATGATTTAGTTCTGCATGACATAGAGGGTTTTTCTTTATTTAAAGAATATAGTTTATAGAATTGCATATGCTAGTTCTTTAAAAGCCCATCCACTGAGCTCTTTCTTCATAGTACTCAAATGAGAACACAGTGTTTTCTGTATTGTTTGGAATAGCCTGGGAAACAATGCCTCCCAGTGTGAACAGATCTCCTTCAGTGCGCTGGCAAACTCATCTTGGAGGAATGTGGTTATCGACTAACCCATGATTTCTGATAGCAATAGCTAAAAAGAGTGGAAAAGTACTCAGCTGCCTGCAGTCCAATAGCACAGCAGTTTACTGAGGCGCATGATAAAGTTACTTCTATTTAAAATGGTCATAAATCCTATTGGCCCAAACACAGCATCCTGGCTGCCCAGGAACATCTGTGGACCAAGGCCTCTGGTGGTGTAAACTGGTGTGGCTCTGTTGGTTCCAGCAAAGCAGTTTCATCTGCACCAGTTAAATATTCATCTTACTATACGTTACAAGACTATTACTTGCAAAGAGAGTACTTTGAGTTAATGCTTGTGCTTGTGGGAAAACATTCAGATGGAAAATGTAATCATCCATTGTTAACACGAGTGTCTGGATTCAATGACTAAAAGTTGGCATTGGTTTGTAAAATATAGAATAAGGAACACGCAGAACAAATACACTTGCATAGAGTCTCCCCTGGGGGGAGACTGGGAAGAGAACAGGTTTTGAGCCATTTCTCCAGTGAGTGGAAGGGAGCCGAGGGATTTTAGTTCTTGGAATACTGTAAAGGTCAGTGACATTTGTCCTTGCCTCAACTTGGATGCTGCCCAGATTTTGGGAGCAAGCTCTTCTAATTCTGCCCCATGTTCTGTGTGGACAGAGTGTCAGCAAATTTCCGATCACAGATGAGCCACGGGTGGGCAGAGGGGAGCTCACTCCTGTATCTCAGTCTCCCCTTCCTTGTGGTGGACCAGGGTTTCCTTCCTCCAGCAGCTGCTGTGGGCTGAGGTCCCCAGGGTTTGCCAGGCTTCGGGGGCTGTGTGCAAGGGGGAGCGTGGTAGGAACATGCTGGTAGAGCAGAACTTGTTTGTGCTTTCACCATTCTTACTGGATTTCAGAGTGGTGCCTTGTGAGGACTGAAGGACAGCAAAGTCTTGCAAATCTGAAGGAAAGCACTTCCAGCCATGGCCTACCTTTGTTAGAATAGTTGGCTGAGCTGGGGCTGGCAGCTCTCCGCATCGCACAGTTTGAGCTAGAGGAATGAGATTGTAACGATGGCTGACAAGGAATAGAGAAATAGCCCTAAAGCCAAGGAGAGTAAAGGGGAGGATGTGCCTGTACTCCCTGTCCCAGTTGATCCCTTTTCCAACCATGTGCTCAAGAGATGGGCCACTCTTGCTGCTGCTGCTCTTCTTGAAGAGCATCCAGAACCCCCCGAGACCCTCGGGTCTGCCCTGTGAAGCTGGATGACTGTATAAGCAGAGTCATCTGCAGCACTGCCTCGGTGATTTCACTCAGCACTCTCATTTCTTTTGTTTTTATATAAAGGACTTTCTTAAGAAACATTTTAACTAGCAGGAAAAACAACAACAGAAAAGTCAGCATCAACACAACAGCTGTGTAGTTCATCAGAAAGATTTCCCAGGTCTGGCACCACCCTGGGCCCCCTCCTTCCTCCTGCCACCGCCATCTCTGCTAAGCTCAGATGTTAACACTTCAACCTCATACACAGTAGGGGTAGGGAGGGAAACAGTTCAGCTCCCTTGTAACCATTGGGAACGTGGATTTTTTGGGTCCCAGGCTGCAGCCTTCGTTTCAGAAGCTTTTTGTTTTGGAACAAAAGGATTTGAATTCCTCTTTTTGAGCAAGGAATATATGAAATGTAGTTACTGCAAGCAGCCACACCATGGCACTAGCAGTGAAAAACGGCTCTTGGCCAAAACCTAGAGCTCATGTCAAAACATGCTACAATAGCACATTTTACTACAGCACAGGAATGTTAATGTGATACAATTAAATATTATGTTGCAAGGAAATTACATGTCCCAAACCATTGCAACATGTATCTGTGACCCTGGGGAAGCTCTTTCTCTCAGTGGTGTGTTTATTCTCCTGCCAACTTGCTTTTTCCATAGCTCCCATTTTGCCATTGCCCTGCAAAAGTAAATCATGCTCCCAACTGCTCTGTGAGGCCATTGCTGCCTCTGACATCCAGCGCCTTGCGCAAGGAGGAGCGGGGCCAGCTGACCGGCCAGATTCAGGGAAGTCAGACGCGTTTACCACCAACTTGTTTCGTAACGAGAGACCCTGACAAAATGCTTCGCAGGAAGCATCTGTGAGAAACCGTGAGCTGTGTTGCCTCTTGCCGCGCAAGCTGTTTGTGGCCCAGCCTGGGGTAGGGACTTTCGGAGGCTGGGACTCCTGCATTTCCTCCCTGCCGTGGCATGGCTTGTGTGGAAGGATATTATGAACAGGTGCAGATTTAGTGGGGAATTTGGTCTCCCATGAGGTCCGACTGGTACAATATATCCTGCTGTGACAGGCGATGTGGTTGCGGTCCGTCATAGCCCTCCTTCCTCTCCAGCTTAGACAAGGCTGGGTCTCCCTGGTCCAAGTCCTCCCGTAACAGCTGACACAAAGCTTAGTGCCTTGCTTTTAGAGCAAAGGATCATTTTGCTCAGACTCCGTTTGTTGAAACCATGGATTAAAAAGCCCAGCTGTGAAGCGACTGGAGTGAAAGGCCATCTGTGGCAGGAAAAAGTAGTGCATGGCTTGTCCTTTCACCTTGTCCTTTGCTCTTCCTCAGTACTGTCAGTGCTTGGGTGCTCTGCCAGCCACCTGCACTTTGAGAGGCCTTTAGAGATGCCGGGGTATTAACCAGTGCTGCCGGAGCAGGCACAGGGGCTTCCCAGAGAGGGGCTGCTGGCACAGGGCTGTTCGCACGTAAGGGTCAAAATAGAGGCACATAATTTACATTTTTCATGTGGGACCAATGTCTCATATTATTTCACTGACTGATTTGCGTTGAGTGAGGGGAAAACACCTCAATTAATGTTTGTCAGTGCTGTATGATATCAAAATGTCTCTAAAAGTTGAAACTGCTTTCCTATATCCTGCAAACTGGAGAGAGCCGTTGCATGGGGAAATGATAGATTTGCAAGCCAAAGCCTTTAGATTAATCATTACCTGTCTTATTTTGCTAGTTCTAAGTTAGAGGACCAAAGCAGACTATGACATGAAGAACATTTAAGGAAGTCATTAATGTTATTTCACTCTGGAGGCTGGTAGACCTGCATTTTCTTGGGTTTTAGGGTTTGTTTCAGTTTTTTTTTTGGTCAAGTCCCATTCCTCTGTTCTGAAAAACTTCTGTTTTCCCCTTACTCTGCAGGTGAGGGGAGAGGACCAAGGTGGAGCTGCATGGAGAATCTGGCTCCTCATCCAGAAAAAAACACCTGTAGCATCACAGCAGTGCAGGGGCCAGCCCTGGAATTAAGTCTCCCAACATACAACTGAATTAAATCATGCTCTGACTCCTGTGCCTGACAAGACTTCCAGGGGCTCCTGCATACACTGGAGGAGTTTGGGAGCTCATCATGCAGGCTGCCACCAACCTGCCCTGGGGAAGCAGCAAGGGGAGCCAGGCTGGGGCTATGCTTCCTCCAAGGGTGCACACAGGGGCTGGCTGTGGCCCCGTCCCCTGGAAAGCTGATTCAGCCATGCCAGCCTCACGCAGGCAGCGATGCAAACCTCAGGATGTGTTTATTGCCACAGCCTGTGTAATTTTCAGAAGCTGTTCAAATCGGAGCCAGTAATTTCCATTGTTAGCGGGAGAGGTGGTGGGGAAGACAGGGAAGAAGGCCGTGTCAAGGAAAAACTTGGAATTTTTTGTCCTTTTTCTGTCAACTGACAATTTTTTCTGTGGTCAAAACTACTGAATGTTTATTTTTTTGATTTTTCTAAGGATGAACTGCTGCTGTGGGGAAGCAAAGCAGCTATGAAAGCTGTAACACCAGTATCCTATTTTCTGTCAAAAAGGGAGAACAAAAAGTCATTTTGCCTAATCACTATTTTCAAAAGCCATTACCACGCTAACGCTTTAGTATGGGCTGTCTGTATCCTCGATACTGTTACCCCAGGGTGTGAACCTGCCTGCTGGCAGCCCAGGGAAGCACAGGCCCAAGGATGTCCAAAATCTGGATCTTCCTCACAGCCCTCTCCAGGGCACCGTTCCCTGCTGCCTGCTTTGCCTGCTCACAGATGTCTACCTGGCCAGCTCCTCAGACACTGCCTCTTCTGTTTAAACAGAATTATGTCTTTTTTTTTTTTTTTTTTCTGGGCTGATTTGAATCAGGTCCTGAGTGCTAACAATCAGTGCATTCAGGATTTTTTTTGGTGACACTTTGAACTTCAGCTGTGCTCTTCCAGGAAGGGCCCTGCCGGAGCGGTGCCCCTGCACGTGGCTGGGAACAAGTGTGGAGCCCTTCTGAGAGCAGAGAGCCGTGCCCCAGCCCAACAAAATACTTTTTTATCTATTGTAAGCTGAATGGGTGGGAGAGCCAACAGTGTGCTCCTTGGCTCTCCCCTAAAACAGGTTGGGGAGACCCAGGCACCTCTCCAGATAACTGGGCGTTCAATCTTACCTTGCAAATTGCTAAGTTATCAAGAATTCTACCGTTTAAGGTTGCATGTCTGTTCTCCACTCTGCTGAGTACAGGTACTCATTTTCTTTTCCACACAGAACAATTCAAAGGTTCCACTGTGGGATTAGTGTAAACAACCCCTTCTGGTGAGCTCTTTAGACAAAAGATTGCCTATGAGCTAATACCATGCGGGCAATTCCTCCACATGTAATCCAAGAAAACCACCTGCAATTCTAGGCAATGAGAGCGAGACTTTTTAAAGTTAAGCAGAAAAAAATAGCAGTTGCTCAAGTTGCAGAGATGACCAACCAGTAGTGTTTGCACTACTGGTTCTTTAGTGGTACTTGTACCCAAGCCTGTTCTGGATGTACCCCACTTCTGACAATATGCATAATTAGATGTAGCAAGTTCATGGTCTTTTTTATCTCTTAAAGACTCCTTGACTAATATTTGTGTTAGTTAAAGCTGTAATCTAATCACATCTTCTGCAAGTCCGTGCACATTTTTGTGCACACAGTGGGTCAAGTTCTTTTCTGTAGGCAAGGTCTGTTTGGTGACAGATATTTGGAGAGCTGGTTATAACTCAGTATAACACAGCATCCTGCATACTGTCCTTATTTGCAGTATCTGGACAATGTGGACACCAGTTAAAAACTGCTGTGATGTGACCACATCTTCCATCCCTTTGGCTCCCGTCCAGCTCATTGCACCCAAAGCTCGAAATGAGGGTGGTACCAAAGGCAGTGATGCACATATCTGCAGACTGGTCCCTCGTGCTGCAATAATGAAATTCCCAGTTGGTGCAGAAAGGGAATTCCACTCCACTGGCACTGCTGGCTAGCTGAAAAGGGAGAAAGGGAGAATTTGGCTCAGCCATCTTGATTCTGCAGAGTTTCTTGGCCATTGCACTGAGGAAGACTCCTGAAAGCTGATGGCCCTCCACCCAGCTGAGGGCCGTCTCCCCATTGCAGTCACAGCTGCATGACTCCAGGGCCATGCGAACCCCTTGTTAAAGAGAAGGGGCAGGAAAGGCTAATGTAAGTCTAGTTGGGAATTTTGCAAGTTGATTTTTGTACTTCAGGTAGATTAACAGCAACATATGTGAGTTCTTCTGTATTATGTAGCTTATTTCAGCCTCCGATTAGGTTACATTGTATGCACAATCCCTTCCTTGACACTTGACACAACAGCTGCCAAGGTTAGTTTCTAGACAGGCCTGTCTTGAGAACAGTGTGTGCCGTGATTTGGATAAAGGGTGCTCAGATTGGATGTGTGTCTCTGCTTGCCCCTTCCATTGCAACTTTGTTGTGGTAACCTTTATGAAACCCAAACCAGCTGCTTCCTAGTTTTACACAAAACACGTTAATTGGGACCTCTGGGTTTGGTGAAGCAGCCAACTCCTACCTGTAGGAGTTCTCTACATATGATGCTTGTCTCCACAAATTGCAGAAGTTTACCTCGCCCCAGAATTTGATACAGGGAATATAAAGTATTGGTAAGTGAAAGTGTATAAAAACTTTGTAGTGAGTCCTTCATGGCCCCATACCTATTAAAAGTAGCTGCTGACAGATCTGTTTTCCACTCATCAGAGTAAAAAAGACTGCCAGGTGACTTATCTGTGTCAGTCACTGACTATATTTTCTGGTTGCCTTTTTAGTCAGCTCCTTGCACAAGTTCTCTTCAAAAAGTGTGTAGTGAAGCTACCTTCCTGAACCAGCTCCTCTGGAAGGTTATCAGCTACTAAAACCAAAACAGTCCCCAACTACAAATGTAGCAGCAGCAGCAGGAGTGGAAATCTTTGCATCCCCTTGATACGTCTGACTCAATCATATTTCTATCAATGTATTTAATGTATTTATATATGCTTCTTAGTGCACTTTTAACAGGTACTTACAAATCTACAAATTCTGTGCCTCTTTTAAAACAAGTTACCTTCTCAGAATTATTTAAGGCATGCTGGAAGACAGAGTCTATATCTCTTGTTATGATGTCTTTTAATTGTAGAAGACCTGTCCCTGTGTTTCACAAGCCACTGATTTACACAGTGGCACTAACCATGTGAGCACCATTGATTTTGTGTCAAGGGTCACAGTCCAAACTCTCCCAGCCTGTCCTTGGCCCGGCGTGACCTCCCAAGCCCCTGAAGTCATTGGCAGAGCTTGTCTGACTTTAACAACAGGAATGAAGTCCTAATTCCTGTAAGCACCTTTTCTAGATGAGCCCTTGGTGCACGGAGGAGTTTGTTGCTCTGACTGTCTCAGCATAATCAGAGCAGCGTAACTCTCCCAGCGCAGCTGGATGCTGCGGCAGCTGCTCCAGCTTGCTGGTATTGATACGGCTCTGTTTATGATGGAGCTTTTACACAGACATGTGCAGCAAATCTTAAATAGCCACCCAGCACAGCTTTGCTGCCATCACCATTGGCTGTAGTGGCTGGGAGCATGTGCTGGCTCCCAGGCGCAGCTGGCCCAATTTGGGTCCATCAATCAGATGCAGGGTGATGAGGGTAAGAGGTGCGGAGGGACTGAGGCTGAGGGTAAGACCTGCATTTGAACTGGCAGTCGGAGGGGTAGTCCAGCTGTGCATCACCTGGGTGTGCCGTTCAGCAAACACTCATGGCTAAAGCAAAAAAGCTTGATGCTTACAAACCACAGATACCTAGGGTATCTAATATGGCAGGCTTAAGTGCTGCTGCCCAGTGGCTGGGTCACCCTGGTTTCAGCAGTCAAGCGGTTGATTTCATTGCCAACTATTTTAGCTCATTGACCTTCTGGTGAAACAAAACAGGACCAAGCAGTTTTGTGGTTCAGAAGCATCAGTTTGTTTCCTAGCACGACAACCCTGCTGCTCTTCCCCAGGAAGGTTGCTTTCTTGGCTCGTACGCTTGCAACAGCAGCCAGAATATTATCAGCAGCCTCATGCCTCAGTTAACTCAGCTTTACATGACATTAAAGAGCATGCCAAGCCAATGAAAACGGGAACCCGAGCAGTGGTAGGCGGTAGCCATTCATCTGCTCCTTGATGTTTTGGCTTGTTTTCACTGCCGTAGAGCCCCCTGTCCTAGGCTGGTTGCCTCTGGCAATGGCAGGGTAGATAGGGTTGTGCAGACACAGTACGTGAGAAAGAGCAACCTATTGTAGCAAGAGTTTTGTGTTTGTGGCTTGTGCTGTCATGCAATGAAATCATCCGTGTTTGGACAGGGAAGGGAGCGACTCTGCTGCGAGCTGGTAGCTGCGTGGAGTAGCTGGGGTTGCAGCAAGGCTCTGCTTCTCCAGATGAAAGCACCGTTTCACCTCAGCTTATGCCTGGTCCATATTGATCGTGGCATAGCCGTGTTACAAACACTGGACTTAGCCACATCTTGGGGAATGATCTGAAATGAAAAGGAGAGAACACCGATTACCATGTCCGCCATATGCTCTGGTCTGTTCCCCTGCAGCAGGCTGTGAATCACATTTTCGTGGTGTGTGAAGAGGCCTGGAGCACGGGGAGAGCTCCAGAGCATTGCATATTGCTGCAGAGCCACAGGACAGAATGCAAGGGGTGGCCGCTGTGCCACCAGTGGAGGCGTGAGCAGTCAAGGGAGCCGGGACAGGTGCTGCTCCCCAGGATGGCTGGCTGTGAGCTGGCTTCGTGCTGGGGCTGCCTTAGTGTGGTACCATGCCGGGGCAGACATACTCTACTGCTCAGAAAGGCTTATGAGCTCAAGCACAGCATCATCCTAACGCAGCTCTCACCTTTATGCACTTTGAGTCTAGATCATCTAGATTATCTAGTTCTAGATAATGACACCCAGAGCCACAAAGAGACATAAATCGTACCTGAACAGTGTGTTTCATTGAAACCTGCCACCATACTTGTGGATCTAGAGGCACTCTAGTTTTCACTAGCAATTTCTCATTGCTTAAATGGGAAAAAAACTAGATGCTTTAAGTTTAGTGGCAGCACAGCACATCCTGGCAATGCCGTAATGGCTGAGCGGCTCGCTGCAAGGTGCTTCTCCCAGCCAAGACCGTGCATGGTTCAGCATCAAATGCTGAGACTTTTCTCCCCAGCTGTAGGGGCAAACATCTCGGCTAGTCATCCTGGGCTCCCTTCCTACGCCAGGAAGGGAGTTGAGTGTTTGTGGAAAGAGGTTTGTCTTATATTAAAAGGGCTGGTTGCCATCATTCTTATCCAGTAGCTCCATGCCTGGAGACCTGCTCGGGGCATGTGGGGCAGGGGTTTGGTTCTCCTCTCTGTCTGAGAGGATCCTCAAGCCAACTCCTTCCTCTAAGTCCCGAATCACTGGGCTATAAACCACCCTGTGGGGGCAGGAGCAAGTGGGGAAAGCATCATCCTTCACTGTGCCCGAGAAACTGGGTGGACAAGAAGACCGCTGCCTTCACAAAACTCGTGCAAAACTGAAGAGCAGCTATGGGAGGAGTAGCATGCCTCCCCTCAGCCAGCACTTATCTCTGAAGAAAAATGGTTATAGCTGAAAGACGTGGCCTCAGGCAGAAGTTTCCCACCATCTGAGGAGAGCGATGCTCTAACTACTGGGCTATTATGAGAAAGGTTAGAGCGTGGCTCCGTCCTCCACCTGCATTTTAATTGAGGGGCAAGTGCCTGAGTAGCTGAGTCAAACCCAAGCTGCTCTGTGCAGTTGAGTGTTAGGAGAGGCACGTGGAAGAGACAAACTGGGGCGGGCACAGCATGACATGGCACGGCACAGCACAGCCGAGCCTCCGGGGGCCAGGGCAGGCTGGGAGGAATGTGCAAAACAAATTTGGATGCAAGCACAGGGAGTGGTTGGCACATCCCCTGGCCACAAGGGCAGCGCCTTAGCTGGCAGCATCTGCAGGGCCTAGGGGGCTTTTGGCATCACAGCACGAGGGACTGCCACAGGGCTTGGAGCACTGCTCTGCCTCCTTTGCAACAGGAGGAGTGATCTGCCCAGTCCCAAGTGAATCCTTCGATCTGCCAAGGACTGATAGGCTTGGGGCCCTGCCCCCCTTCATTTTGAGGGAGGAAGTTTTGCCTGCAGGAGAGGTTTCACAGCAACGCCTTCTTGCCCTGCAATGGATATAGGCTTTTTTAAAAGGCTCCAGGTTTAGGCATTTTTCCTTAGCCCAGTGCTTCTGTGACTCCTGTACCCTGAATGCCTGCACTGTGCCCATGGGGCACCTCTCCCATGGGGCTGGACACCGTGCTTTGTGGTGGAGCCCTCCGAGCCCTGAGGCAGTGCCCAGCCCCGCGTGGGATCTCCCTGAGATGTTGCCCAGAGCCACATGCGGGCTCCACCTTGTGAGCCACTTGCTCCTCTGAAGACATTGCCTTGGCTGCTATTAGCACTGGAAAAAGTGTTTGGCAGTGGCTGGACTTCCCCAGTTTCTTGTCTCCATGTGAAATATCTGTGGCTGGTTGCACCTGGCCATGTTGCCAACGGGGCTGCCCAGGGCCACAGGTGATGCACCGAGGCAGTGTGGTGTTTACCCGCTTGGCTCCTGGGACCAGTCTTCCCTAGCACGTTCGAGTGCGCTGGCAGAGTGGTAACTTGCAGTGTCACATCTTAAGCCATATTTTACTGGGGTAATAATATTCACCCTTAAGTTTTCCTTATCATGCTTTTCCTTAGTAGGTTGCAGATGATGGCCTTTGCCTCATGTGAGGCATGCTGTGCGAGCCAGGGAGGGAGCTCCCCGGATGGAGGTGGCTGCGGTCTACCTCCATCAGCCAGCAACAGGGCTGGGCAGCAAGGAGCCTGCCAGACCCTGGCATGGTTTCTGGGAGGCAGCCTCTCACTTCCCAGGAGCCAGCCTGTGCCTTCAGCTTGTGCAGCGACACAAAAACCTAACATGGAAATGAGGAAAAGCAACAACAAACCGGGTGACTGAAAGCACGTCTGAGCGTTGGAGATATATTTTAATAAACATGACGCTGCTTTTTCATCACATCCCTCCGCTCTCCCCCTGCTACCCCAGGATACTTTTAAAACCTGCAGTGAGGTGCCAGATTGCAGTTTATGCATTTCAGGGACCTAACTGAAAACAGATGCTGTGTTCCTGTGAGCCGCCTCCCCATGCTGGCAGCGGCAGCCCTGGCGTTGCAGGGCCTGCCAGCACATGGGGTACACCGGGGGGGCAAGGGCTCTCACACAGGGCGCTGCCAAGCATATCACCCTGCCCTTCGCCTCTCCCCAGGGCCCTAGTACTTTTTTTTTTTTGTATTTTTTTGGTTTTAGTCACTTTCCTTACATGGAGGTCAAGACCCCAAAAGGGAAACCAAGAGCAGCCTCCAACTTTTTTTATTTTTTTCCCCCCTATTAGTGTTCGAGGAAAACAGAACTGAAACAAACTGTAATGTTTAGGAACTGGCTAAAACTAGTACTCCTCATGAATGATGACACTCTCACCAGAGAGGGAATTAGTTAATTTCCCCTCCCCCCATAGGACCTGCTTCTTCCTCATGGTGCAGAGTGCTTTGCTGTGCAGCTGGGAAAAAGGTGTTCAAATCCCCTGCTTCCACCCACAGCACAGAGATGGCTGCTGCTTCATTACAGGAGTTAAAAAGGGAGTCAGTAACATGGTAAACACATTCATCAAGCGAGTTTGCTCTTTACTTCCCTGGACTTTTTCTGCGAACACTGTGCTGGCACAAGATCCTGGCGAGGCCATGGGAATCTGCATCGCAGTCCCTGCAGGATTTATTTGGAGGGACCGGAGATGTCGTGGTCCCCCCGTGGGCTCACCAGCAACAGCTCTGCTGTGCTGCGGCAAGGTTGGTGCCCATGGGGGACATAGGGACAGCCCGTCCCTCTGATGGCAAATAAAACCTCAGCCGGGGATGGCTGCTTGTGACAACCCATGCCGTTGTTTCAAGGTTTCATGAGCCTAAAGAAAAAGGGTGGTTGAAGGGAGAGAGGTGCCCTTTATGTATCTATTAAATAAATTAAGTTTGAGGGAGCTCTGCTATTGTGTTCTGAAGAAAAGAGGACTGTTATGGAGCAAAGGACCTGAAGTGTCTGCCAAAGTGTCTAATATGATGCAGAGTCTTTAGACTTTACATAAAGAAACTATGCAGCTCAACTAAGTAGGCTGGTTAAAGCCAAGCAGCCTCTTACATTTTAAACAAAAACTAGATAAAAGCTTCTCCCCGCCACGTGGCTGGGAATAATGGTACTGCCTCCAGACTCCTTGAACCTGACCTGGGTTGCACTAATTTATCTGCCTCAACCAGGCTGAACAGAAGAGCCCTTCCTGACTTCAGGGAGGCTGTAAATATGCACATTGTAAAAAATGCAGCTCTTGCTTGTGCTACAGTAGAAAATGGCAACTTGCTTAAAGACTATCTGGCTCTGAGATGGCAAATTTTAGAGACCATCAATGCTAATCAAATCTTAAAAATCAATAAAAATGTGCCATGGAAAAAAAAATGCTCCCATGTATAAAGTGTCTAGGTGTTTTAAAAGTGGTGATTACTATACTGACAGTGGAGGAAATGGTGATACTGGCTGTATTTCTCCACTTTAGCATATTTTAACAACAGAAGAAATACTTTCAGATCTGGAATTCAGACACTGAGGTGGGTCTGTGTGGCCAGGCCTGATTCCCTGGAAGTGGGGCCAGCCTGGGGTGTTGGGGGGGCCCACCGTGTGGCTCTTGGATGCTCTTTTCCATCAAAATATTAAAAATGAAAAGCCCACTCCCTTAAAATCAGCTCTTTAGTTCATAGATGAGAAGCTGTGTGTGGGGAGGGCTGGGCATGTCATTTCCTCCAGTCAGTCGTGTGTTGGGTAAAGTTGAGGTGTTCAAAACGTGCCCACTACAGATGGTGAAGCTTGACTGAAGCAGTGGCTGGATGGAGAATGGCTCCTCCTGAGACAGCTGCTGGCATTAAAGCTGCCCTTTGCATTTACGTCAGACAGTATCCTGGGCAGAACTCTTTATGGGCTGCAAAATACATATGTGCTTCTTTCTTGACCCTGCTTCTATGTACATACCCTGCTTTGTCTGGTTTTTTTCAGGATGTTTTCCAAGCAATAACTCCTGTTTCTATTGCAGGGTGATACATCTACTGAGGATGGGGCAATTTCCCACTGGCATTTGTCAAATTAATGTAAAATTTCACTTTAAGCACGCATTTGTTTAATACAGTTACAGAGTCTTATTTTAAAACATGTCTGTTTTTGTTTAGGTAAGCGTAGCAAACTTAGTGGTTAGGAAGTAATGCTCATTACTGCTATTATTATTGTTAGTTAAGCCAAAGCTTTTGAGTACGAGTGGGTGAAAATAGAAAAAAAGTCACGTCCTAGCATGTCTTCATCTCATGACAGGGATTTTTTTTTTTGAAATCGTGCTTGGAAAGTGTGTGTTTGTTTGTGTGTACTGCATTGGTGTGTTTTAAAAAGCTGGTTTTATTGCCTTCATTGTTGGCTTTATCTCAGAAATGAATGCCATGAGTGTGAGTAAAATATGTGTGTGCGTGCTCCAGACACAGCTTGTTGGGGTGAAGGCAATTTGGACATTTCTCCATCTTTCCAACTACCAAAATCTGTCTGCCTGAGAGTAGATGAACTGGTGTGGGAGGTGCAGTGGGGCAGCATCCTGCAGACCTGCCTGCCGACGTGGCAGGGGGCCTGATCCTGCCTGCATGTGGGGTGTGGACCCCGCGGGGAACATACCACCGGGACTGAGAGACACCCTTGCTCTGCTGGCCTTGTTTTCTCACTGGGTCTAGAGCTTGGTGCCCATGGCATGCAGAGATGCGTGCACATAAAATAAGAGAAGTTTCCCCTCTGTGCTGGGGACAGGGAAAGGAGGATCAGTGAGGATTTTGTAACTGTGAGTCTGGTCACTGTGAATTTATAAACTGAAGCACGTTTTTGGAAAGCTTTTTATATGGTCTGAAGCTTTTCTCCAAAGTAATTATAGGATTTATTAAAAAATTTTACAAGACTACTTGATATGAAGGAAATCTCATATATAGCAGGGACAAAACAGGAGAGGTTCATTGGCAGGAGTCATTAATAAACTCAAAGGGGAAGAGACTGTCAGAAAAAGGAAATTCTCTGGCACGGCAGAATGACAGGTAATTAATAATTACTGCAATTATAGTAGGTAATAACTAGCATACATTCTGACTGTTCATCAGTGGCTTGCCAGGCTTCATTACTTGCAGATTCTTTCCGGTAAAAAAAAAAACCCAAAACCAACAAGCAAATCTCGTCATGTTTTGGTGCAAGTTCAGCTCTTCATGAAATCTAGAAGGTGACATTTGATATTGAGCAAGAACAACTCTGTTTTCTTAATTAAGGGAGAGGATTCTGTCTGAAGGCTTCTACACAGCCTTCACAGGGCTGTCACCAAGACTGCCAAAACCCAGGATCCTGCTGCCGAGCCTGCAAGCAGCGCTTCCAGGGGTGAGGGAGCGTGACTTCTTCTCGGACCCACCGAGCCTGGAAGCTCTGAATGCATTGGCTTTCCTAAAAGACAACATGGCTCAGTTTTTCAGAGTCCAACACAACAGGATGGCCTCAGAAGATGGAGCCTGAAAGGAAGTGTTTTGCACTTCCAAAGCATTAGGATAAGGAAAAATACAGGAGCTGAAGTCTGCCATTGGAGGAGAGTCCTGTCTTGCAGCAAAAACTAGATGCCTGATATGTCTTATGGAGCGATGAGGTGTTGTGTTAGTACTGCTGTTAAAAATGGTTAGGCTTTCAGGAGCATTTGCATCATATAGAGGTTGCATAACTGGTTCTCAGGAAAATTGTCTTCAGGAAGCCAATAACTCTGTAGAGAGATTGCTTACATTGGGGAGTCAAAGCTCTTCGGAAGAAATAACATAAAGGGATGTGAATTTCCATACTCTAAGAGGCATAAGAGCAGGAGAATAACTCTGTGGCAAGATCCCAGATTTCAAAAAATAAGGTGTAGTGATTAAAAGTAAGGAATAAAGGTGTAGTGATTAAAAAGCAGAGCTTTGGGCAATGTTAAAAATGGGAAGCTGAAGTCATTGTGAGCAAAATAAGTGCTGTCTTAGAATGGTGATCTCTCATAGCTGTTAAAACTATGTGGGGAGAATGATTTATTTATTTACATTAATGAAAAATAGACAAACAGCTTTTGCGTGTTGTGATCTAATGGTATGGGTGAGAACTGATCAATCAGTTGGCTTTTGTGGGAGTCTAATGAAAAAGTGCCTGAAGACTTCGTAGCTAGGATGGGGGATGCCTTGAAGAAATTAAGATGTTTCTTGACCAGGGAAAGGTAAGCCACATTACCGTAGCCACAGTGAAATGAGCTTGGAGGCTGCTATTGGGACAGTATGTGCTGATAAGGAGGAACGTGCAGCTCTAGCAAATTAAATGTTTTGGGTGGGTACCTTAGAATACTTTCTTTGACTGACTGGGAATATCCACAGTGCCCTGAATTACATGCCTTTTATTCAGCTGTGTACAACTACTGAAGCATTGAAAAAGATGCCATTTTCAATGACAGTCCTGTTTGAGCCAAGGCTGTGTAAGTGTGTCATTGCTGTCATGATGTGTGCTGTTTTCAGATAACTGAGCCCTGGTGACCCAGGATAGAAATGATTGCCTCGTCTATTGTACAATGGATGTTGATTCTCTTGGCAAAAAAGCCTTGACGATAAAGGATGGCTTCTGAATACATGAAGAAATGTGACATGTCTAGTGGACAATTTAAGGCTGAAAAAGTGCTTTAGACTACGAGACCAGTGTAGCTATGTTTAGTTCAGAACACAGGCAGCAGTGATGCACATGTTATTATTTACTAACGGGTGTTGGGAAGGAAGAAGGGCATGCAGAATTAACAGGTGAGGTGGTGAACTTCAGAGGAGGATGCGAAGCTTTAAGCAGAACTTGTCGCCTTGCTCAGCACTGCCTCTGGAGGTGTGTGGACACGAGGGAGGCCAGCAGGACTCAGCAACCTCCTAGGCAGCAGTTTCAAGGGTGATGCTATTGTGTAAACAATTGTACAGCTGTTGATGATAAACCCAGAGTTTTTGGATGTGAGGGATGCCATTCCCATGAGCTTGGCAGGGTGAAAGGGTGCTCAGCCCCATTGAAAAGCCTCTGTTCATTGCTGTTACCAGATTTTTCTGAGAAAAGGGAAGTCTATAGTTAGACCAATGTAGGGTCATGAATATGGCAAAGCAGATGAAGATCCCTAGACTTTCATCAAACCAGAGCTGACTCAGCAAGGCTGTCAAATACTCCGGCAGAACTCTCCCATTGAGCAACCGAAGGCAGAGGAACAGAGTGTTTCCCCATCCCGAAACTGAATGTAACCAGCACAACTGAATGTGTTCCTGGCTTCCCGAAACCCATCATGGTGCTTCTGGAAGTGCTTTGGGCTTGTGAACATGCTAAAGGGGAGGGCTTCTCTCAGAGGAGGATGTCTGCCAGCTCCTCAGTGCCTCGCGTATTCAAAATCACAACCACCCTGTTGTGTGTGGCAGCAAGAAGAGGCGCAATGCTGGCATTTGGCCCAAGGAAAACTTCTCTATGCCTTTGAAGAAGGGGCCTGTGTTTGCCAAAACCATGGCATTTGTGTAGCATTTTTCTCAGAAGGCCAGACAAACTGCCTTCCTTAAATTGCCCATTTGGTACAAGCAAGTGGTATCAGGGTTTCTGTTGTGGTGGTTTGAAATGGGAAGAATAAACACAGCATGTTCTTGGTTGTTAACCAAGACAGAGGAATGAGACACCTGAGAGTTTTGTGAGGACCCTGAGCCCTTTCCAGGGCTGGAGAAACAAAACTGAAGGGTGCGAGCTAGCTGGTGTGGGAAATGAGGAAAAATGGAGGAATGCTTTTAACATGGTGAGAACTGAAACTCATCTTTGGATGGTCTCCCAAAGAGTTAGCATGTGACAAACACCTTGTGACAACGTTTATAGGCACTGCAGAAGATTTTAAAATGCTGTCCTCCTGGTTTTAAACTGGATAGCCTTTGGAGAGGCTATCCAGATTCAGTTGTTCTCATGGGATTAGGCATCACAGGAGAAGGATCTACTGATGAGACATGAGCTAGAGGGTGTTTTATTTTGTACATAAATGAAGCAAGGTGTCTCTTCTCTGACTTGTCTCTTGAGTGTTGTCAGATTTCCCCATGTATTATTGACTTGTAAAGTCCTCAGAAAACATACTACCACTCTTGGGTTCCTGGACCTAGCTGGTAACCTGATGGTTGCTGAATTCCTCATCAGCACCAACTGAAACGATACCTAGCTCCAAGGACTGCTTGTAAAGGCTCTGCAAGAACCCATTTACCAGCTGCTCAGAGGCAGGGAATTAATACTTAAAATTGAAAACATTGATAAAAACATAGCTTGTGAAGACAGAGTGCATTTTTCCTCATGTAATTCTTTGGATATTTTGCTTTGGTGGCTACCATGTGCCCAACACAGGTTTGTGCCTCCTGCCCATCTTTCTAAAGAGGCATTTGTGTGGGTTGCTGGCTGTTTGCAGATGTCCTCTTCCAAACATATCTGCAATTCTCATTAAATTAGTGCTTGTGAATGCCCATCATGTCTCCTGCAGTCCTTCCCTCTGGAGAGTTATGCAGCAGGTTGTGACCAGCCTGTGAACTGTGAGATGGCAACCTCCAGCAAAGAGCAGCAGCAAAGTGCTGTGGAGTGGGATGCAGAGTACAGTCGTGTCTTGCTGCTGTCTAGCTGCTGCGCCCTGGAAGGTGATGTTTCACCAGGTCACCCTCCAGTCGGCAGAGACCCTGTGAGCCAGGAGCTGAGATACTCCAGGTCCATCTCCTTCCATTCTCAGTGGGAGCTTTATCAGCGCAGTAGAAGTTTGTCATATTTGCCATTACCTTTTTTGAGATTAAGTAGGAGATTTTATTTCATTTTTTTTTTTTTTTCTACTCTTTCTGGTAAAAAACCCACAGTAATTCTCTCCCCCGTCACCTTTTAGCTGCAGGCAGGCCTCTGCCTCTCGATGGCAGCTCATGGCTTGGATGGGCATACTCTTTGCTGGGTAAAAAACTGGCTGGATGGCCAAGCCCAGAGAGTGGTGGTGAATGGAGTTCAATCCACTTGGCGGCCAGTCACAAGTGGTGTTCCCCAGGGCTCAGTTCTGGGGCCGGTCTTGTTTAACATCTTCATCAATGATCTGGATGAGGGGATTGAGTGCACCCTCAGTAAGTTTGCAGATGACACCAAATGGGCGGGAGTGTCAATCTGCTCGAGGGAAGGAAGGCCCTGCAGAGGGATCTGGACAGGCTGGATCGATGGGCCGAGGCCAATTGTATGGGGTTTAACAAGGCCAAGTGCCGGGTCCTGCACCTGGGTCACAACAACCCCATGCAATGCTACAGGCTTGGGGAAGAGTGGCTGGAAAGCTGCCTGGCAGAAAAGGACCTGGGGGTGCTGGTCGACAGCCGGCTGAACGTGAGCCGGCAGTGTGNTGGAGAAGAGGAGGCTGAGGGGAGACCTTCTCGCTCTCTACAACTACCTGAAAGAAGGTTGTAGTGAAGCGGGTGTTGGACTCTTCTCCCAAGAAACTAGTGATAGGACAAGAGGAAATGGCCTCAAGTTGCGACAGGGGAGGTTTAGACTGGACGTCAGGAAGAATTTCTTTACCGAAAGAGTGGTTAGGCATTGGAACAGGCTGCCCAGAGAGGTGGTGGAGTCGTCAGCCCTGGAGGTGTTCAAAAAAGGTGTAGATGTGGCACTCCAGGGTCTAGTTTAGGAGTCATGGTGGTGTTAGTTGACGGTTGGACTTGATGATCTTAGAGGTCTTTTCCAACCTTAATGATTCTATGATTCTATGATTCTATGATGGTTATACCCAGAAGCTTTATACTGTTTTAATAAATAGTTTTAAAGCCTGCTTAAAATTCTTTCCTCTGTTTAATCTGTAATTTTTCGAAATAGTTTAAAAGG
This sequence comes from Fregata magnificens, assembly GCA_013389945.1. Classification (NCBI taxonomy): domain Eukaryota; kingdom Metazoa; phylum Chordata; class Aves; order Suliformes; family Fregatidae; genus Fregata; species Fregata magnificens. Next base: position 199,275 of record WAAD01035204.1, read on the forward strand.
CCTTAGGGATTTCACTGCCCATCTTGTCTTTTTAGGCTTAAGGCCCAGCCATTTTAGGATAGACTGCCTGTCTCACTGCAGATGTACTTTGAACCACAGTTTTATTTGGAGAGGTGCTGCATACCTTCACCCTGGAATCTCACAATGAGCATCTGCAGCTGACCCCTCCCACTGCTGTTTACAAAGCTTAGTTTTGCCGGTTTAGGGAAAATATAAACAGTCTACGGTTAGAAAGCCGTGTTTTTACCTGCCTCTGAATTATGATTTCTGGCTGCTGCAGAGGGTTTAAGCCCTTTCAAGCCCAAAACCTCATTGGGGCTGCAATAAATCTTGAAGAGATCTTTCAGCGTAGACATGTCTGGTAGCTGCACTGTCACCTGCTAATGTCAGGATGGAGGACTTGCACACGCCACAAACATTGACATCAAGATAAAGCACATTTTTATTAAGCACTTGGTGAAAGATAACATTTTGCAGGAGTCTGAGAACAGGAGACACCTGTGCTGTTAGGAAGTTAAAGGCAGAGTCGCTTAAAGCTGCACTTATTTAACATGCCCTCTTAAAGAGCCATGCCACAGACAGGGACAAAAATAGCTGCTAAATGAGAAAATATATGTATGGATTTGGAACACCTCCAATCAGGTTTCACATTCAATGTGAAGAGATTTCAAAAAGAAGTGAGGCTGGTGAGCCACAGTCTTGGGTTTGGATGTGGCCAGGATCATTTCCCAGCTGTCTGCATCTGCTGCTGGATGCTTTTTTCTGCAGAGCCCTTTGGTTCAAATCCCATGCTGAGAGGCCCTCTGTACTCATTTGGGGTTAGCTTGTCAGCTAATGAGCCACTGCCCTTTCCTTCCTTTACTCAGATCCTTGCTACTGCTGTTCTCCTGCAGCCAGATCCAGCTCCCTTTGGTGCAGGGTGCCCCCGGACAGCTGCTGTCTGTCTCACAGCTCAGTGCTGGAGGGTGGGCTTGTGTCCTGCTGGAGACCTTCTGCAGAAGATCAGCACCAGATGGCCCTGAATTCTGCAGTTGCCCCTGAACTTACTTCCTGAAGGAAAAAGGCTTGTGGCAGAGGCTGCAAAGGCAGGATTTTGGACATATGTGGCCTGTACCATATTTCTAGACCAAATTGCTTAGCACAAGGTTAGGAGGTGTATAATCTGCTCAGATGTTTTTATATATCAGATCAGGCATAGTCTGATATTCCATAATAAGCTGGCCTCCAGCCTTGTACTCTTGCAGCTACACTGAGCTCAGTTGTAAGCTGATACACAACTGTGGATCTCCTTAGTAGATACTGCTAGGACTGAGACTGTCTCCAGATAAGTGAGGCTACCTTGGGCATCAGAAGGGTTGTAACCTTGGAGTTATTGATCCCTGTTGGAAAAAGTTTGCAAAATGATTTGAGAATGAAAGCATGGCTGGTGGCTGAATTCAGTAGTACAATGGCACAGCCACAGATAGCTTTTTCTTCTACAGGTGAGTTCCCCTTGGAATGAAAAAAAAATCTGAATGTGTATTTTCTGCATTTAAATCTTTTGGCTTGTTTGAGAAGGTATTAAACATCTAAATCTCAGCTCTTCCAGCTTCTTCTCTCTTCCATTGCCTTTAGAGCTATGACAGGTGACACCAGCTGGAGCCTGTTATGCTCCAGCCCACTGGTGTTTCCAAATGATGCAACCCAGTTAGAGAGGCAGGCTACTGCAAGGAGTTTAGTACTAAAAGTTTAGATTACTTATTTGTAACCAGAGCCATTGTTCAAGTCTATTCTCCACAATGTAATTCTGCAAAAAGTCATTAAAAAAAAATAGTTTGAGGCTTTTATATTATCTTTAACATATACCCAAATAATATATCTGTTGTTCCTGTCTGAAAGCTCAGCTATAAACCAGCTGGGACAGGGATTTTCACAGCTCTTTTCATTAACGTCAATTCTGGGACAAGCAGTGAACAAATAATCCTCATAATTTCAAGCCGGTGTTTTTGATTACAAAAGCTCATCCCATAACTGGAGTGTATACTTCTGAATATCTTTTAAAATCTGCTGCTCGTTGCTCTGAATACATATGTAACTGAGATTGTAATTGTGCTGCAATATTGTAAAACTCCAATTTGGGAGTCTTTGAAGTCTTGTACATCTCTATCTTCTGTAACAAAAATGAAATCAGAACATAAAATTAACTTTTTTTCCATCAAAATAGCCTATTCCAGCTAGCATACTTTTAAACAAGAGTTGGAATATGATAGCAAATGCTAGTGCTATTTGAAACTGCCTGTATTTGCTTTTCTATTATGTGCTTGCAATAACTGAAATTAGATAGAGGGTGAATACCAGCAGGTGTCCTAATAAGCCAGAAATGAGTACTAAAAAATGTGTGCACGTGCTTCTAAGAAGATATTTGATATATTTGATACAACTGTTACCTTTTAGAAGTTGTGAAACTTATTTTTGGCTGTGAATTATCCCTATTTCAGGTATATGAGTAACAGCAGAAAATTAAGAGGTAAAAGTGTTTTGATAGAGCAAAATGTCCTTTATATGTTAATATGAATTCCAGAAGGTTTGTGCAGTAATGCTTACTGGGCAACTGCTGTTACTGCAATGGACTGCAATAACAAGAGCTTAATAGTTAGCTTTGGTACAGGGAGACTTGCAGGAGCCAGGAACTTCCTGAGAGCACAAGTCAAAGGGGCAACTTTTTAGATTTTGCTCCTAAATATAACTCTTTTGGGCAATCCCAGAAGTTAAACAAGCATTAGATGTTGTCATTACAGTCACTGGAGTGAGACTCGAGGTATGTGAGAGGCTCCACCTTGAGCTCCCCTGGACATAAGGGGCCAGAGAGCAGAGGTGAGGGGTGGGTGAGGAGGGGGGTGCACCCACATAGAATTGAGTAATGCAGAATTTGGATAACACAGAAGGAGTCTATCTTGATACAATCCTGAGGGATGGGACTGAAGAGGTGAAAGAAAGTATGAGTTACATCAATATGGGATTTATCTAGACTCCTTCCAGGCTCTTGATTTTGGCTGTGCATGACAGGGGATGCACAGCCCCTCCTCTCTCATGCTGTGATTTAGAGCTGTATTCTTGCCTCTTGGTGGCTGTGAGGATTTTGACATGGGCAAGTTTTCCAGAAACTTATTTCTTAAAGTTTCCCTCTTTGTGTTTGAAAATATAAATCACTGTTGCTTGTCTTGAAGTCCATTTGGATATTAAAATAGGTTGGATTTTTTTTTTGTCTCATCAAATAGTTTGTGCTCTGCAAATGCAATTTCAGCTTAGCAGTGGGTGCCTATGGATTGGGGACAAGCTTGGCAACAGTATCGATGAACAGAACAGGGAAGAACGTCTCAGAATTGTCTGAATGGTTTGGTTTGATGTTTCAGAAATAAACCAAATCTGCTACATAGAAAGATTCAAAAAAGAAGCCGAGGGCTTAGGGGGTAACCGGTGGAGTCAACCTTTTTTCTTCCCTCTCCATCAAACATCCTATAGTCTCCTGGCTGGGATGCTTACTGAGATGGTGGTTTGCAACCCTCCTCTGAACTGGACCTGTTCCCCCTCTGTGAGCTTGTCCTACCTGCCGGGAAATAGGGAATTTGGAGGAAGGTCTCCTTCAGCTTCTGCAGTGACAGGGTGTTGTCTAGTGGCATGGAAAATACAGTAACTGAATAAAGGTTAATGTTTGTCAGCAATTAAAAAAAATACATATTTTAAATTAATTTCTTCTTCCATTGTCCTGTTCTCGGTGTACCTCAACTCCTGCCCATCATGAGAGAGGCTGTGGGTAACTGCTGGGAAGAACCATCCTGTTCCCATGCTCCTACTGCCCTTCCCTTCCCTACTGCAGGTTTTAGTAGCTGGAGATGTTTACCAGTAGCAATATTTGGTGCAAAGACTGCTGTACTGTGCTTAATGGCGAAGAACAAGAATCGGCTCTGTCCTAATATATTTGTTCAAAGAAGGAAAAGGCACAGAAGTGTCATAAAGGACCTTCTGTTTCCAAAATCAGTTCTGAGGCACTCTGTGCCCACCACGGTGCTATGAATCCTCCCACAAACTCAGCATGGGTTTCCAAATGCTGGGGCAAGGGGACAATCTTCCCACCCATTGGTAGCACTGCCAGCGTAGCTGCACTGTGGTGCGGTGGCTGTCCCCTCCTACATGCACACATACTTGTCCCTCTCCAATGGCACAGGGGCCATGTCAGGCATTTGATGGAGAACCGCTTTATTCTCCTCTCCCAGAGGTGGTGGTGGTGCCTTGGTGTCATTCGCATGGTGAATTAATTTTGGTGAAGGGTCTCGACAGGCTCCTTCTCGGGTGCCTTGCCAAGGCTTTACTTGGAGTTGGCTTCAGGCCACCCTTGAGGGCACCCATCCCTTGCAGACTAGAGCTAGGCTGTGTCTGCATTGGGAAGGGAGGGCTATTGGGAAAGGTGCAGCAGGGTGGCAACTTCATGAAGAGGATCTTGGAAAGCCACAGATCCCCCTTGCAGGGGGATCTGTGAGAAGTGCAGTGGGGGAAAGCAGGGGTCTCTCCTGTGGAAGGGTCATGGCTTGTTGCAATAGCTACTAACTCACCTGCCTGACTTACCTTCACTTGGCATCAGCAAATACACTAGCCATCCTGAGAGGCCATGTAACAAGGGACCCCAGTCCATTTTGCTCTCCTCAAGTAGTCTGCTGCCTGTTCTGCCTATACCGGGAACCAGCCCTGCTTCTGATACACCCTGGTGCTCGTGCTGGCATTTGGTGCAGCCCCTTCCAGCTAGCCACCCCCAAGAAGTTCCCTGGATCCAGCTTCTCACTCATGAAGGGTGATACCTGTCACAGTCCAACAGCTGTGGTGAGGTAGCTAGTCCTTCCTGGTGGCATGCGTGGACACTTATGGGTTGCTGCCTACCATAAAAGAGCTTCTTCATAACGAAGAATGACTTATGTGTCTGAAGTACTTGGACTTCTGAGACATTGATTTAAAACAGCAGAAACATATTTACACACTGCCGTCTTGTACTCAGCACTCCCCTCAAGCCCATGAGTAGATGAGACTTTGTACAAGTTGATGAGACTTTGTTCTCTTGGAGACCAGGTCACAGCTTGCCTAGGGCAGACCATGCTTCTGTCAGCCTCATCAGCCTAAAAGAGCTTTTGCAGCCCTTTCTCCCCTGCTCCTTCTGCAGGCTTGATCCTTACCCTTTGATCTCCGGATCTACAGCCTTAAAAAAACAAGAGTTTCACTGGGGTTGGTGCAGAGCCGTCACATCTTCCAGGCTGTAAATCTAACTATTGTGTTTGAGCATTGCCTGTGATGCTTCTTATCGAGATCATTGTTCCACCCTTTCCTGTTTGGTTTCTTTCACAATTCCTTTTGAATGGGCTCCCTAGTAAAAAACCCATCATAAACAAACACATCGAGCTTTGCACAATGCAAAATAACATTGATTTCCCAGTTTTCTTCCCCTGCGGCATAAAAAATGCACCCCAAATATAAAATGAAAGAATCTCAAAGGGATGGAAAACATCTAACAAAGTCATAGCCTCGAGTGGCAAACCACCGCTGGTGCAGCTGAGAACCCCCCATCCAGTTTCCAGCTTTCCCAGGGTTTTCATAAGTGGGAGAAGGCAGTGGTGTGGGCCCACAGGGCCCCCCCAGCAACACCCCCAGTCCAGCCCTCCAGCAATGTCTCATGTTGATTCAGTGTCCTCTAGTGGCAAACCTGCAGCACAGGCACAACAGCAGTGGGAAATGGGGACCTCTTTCTGCCTGGCTTCAGGAGAATCAGCGGAATGAGGCCTTGGAGTAAATATCTTGGGGGAAGGAGAGCTGTTACAGGTGTCATCCAAGCCATGGGTATAATGTGTAGCACCTATATGTGTTAGCCAAGTTACAGTCACACTGCCATCTGCTTCGGCCTTTGGTGTTAGACATGCCAAAGAGGCTCCTGGAGAGTACTGTTATTGCAATACTTCAAGATATTCTTACAGCTGAGCAAACTGTCCAAAATTTTTCCCGTTGTTCACTATGAAGGACTGAGATACTTTCTTAAAGGAAAAATTTACCGTTTCACCTGGTGAAAGATAAAAAGCTAAGCTGCGACAGCGAGATGGAGCCCTCTCCATCCCTGCAGCTGGCCGGGAGCCAGGTGCATTGCGCAGCAGCAGCAGTGCTCAGGAGAGCTAACGGACCCGCCCTAAAATCCCTTCCCCATGAGCACTGGGAATAACACACTCACTCTTGATGTTTGCAGCATACTGGCACAAATTCTTCTGGTCACATTGAGTAGCCTTTGATTACTTAAAGTGTCATAACCAAACTGCATTTAAGGTGCTTTCATTGATCTCCTTTTCTAAGTTCTGTTGCACTTTCTTGCTCTTTTTTTTCCCCATACTTCTATTCCCATCCTCCCAAATTCTTCCGAACTCTGCTGTTGGATGCTGTTTCCCGACCTATGATTTAGTGATTTCAAATCCCTTCAGACTCTGGGTATGTTTTCTGTCTGGAGATGAACTCTGGCTAAGCTCATTTCTAGCGGTGACATGAAGGCATGACTTGTTATTTTGGCATGCAGCACAAAGTCGATAGAGAAATCAGAAGATCAAACGGATCTCTGCATTAGGCTAGCTTCCTGGAAAAGACGATGCGCTTTTAGCTGTTATCAACACAAGCTCCTAATTAACAATGTCATAACACTACCATTGAGGAATAATGATTCAGCTTCTCAGATAATGGAGTGTTTATCCACACCAGAAACACATCATTTTAGTGGCTGCAACCCCCCCTTTCTGTGTTGCAAAAACACATATCAAACCTTTGGCTGTAATCATTCTCCCACAAATGTGAAGTCAAACACTATCTAGTATTTTCCTTAAACAGATGTAGGAAAGCTTTTTTTTTTTTTTTGTCCTACTTTAGCTGTCCCTGAAGGGGGCAAGGAAAACTCTTCAAACTGTCTGAGGTTTTTCAGATGACACTGGTTGGCTGACTTTATTCACTGTATTGGGAGAAATCAAGACTGCAAAATTACTTTATTTCTACTTCTGTTTGCACCATGTTTTGCATCAGACAAACTGATTTTGAACATCTCCAACAGACTTTTTTCTTTAACAATCCACACTGTTTGGATAAAATGCAGAGCTGGTTCTTGGAGGTTGTACAGGAGCCCAGACCTTCCCCTTGCCTTGCTAAGTGTTGAGAAGCTACAAAGTTCACCGAGGACGTCCTCCCTCTCTGGTCTCAGTGAAGTTTCGTTGCAAAGTAGAACCACTTCAGAAAACAGGCTTAAGGACTTCAAAGTTAAAGGCTGCTCTTGGGATCAGCTGGAAGGGAAGGAGCAGCTGCTGTCTTCTGAGAGAAACCCAGACCTGGTTCTACACCCAGGTGAGGCAGGCACTGGCTGAGGATGGCAGATCCCTAGGATGGTAAAACACCTCTGGTCTTACCACCTGCTTGGACCAAGCCACAGCCCTGGAAAGCCAGGTTTGCTGCTTTCTGCCACTTAGGGATGCGTTTGGGTAGATGCTGAGCTCATGTCTGGCTGTTGCCAGTGGCAGCAGTCACCCCATCACTGCCCTTTCACAGTGGGCTGTAGAAGTGGACAGCCTGGCTCTTCTGCCCCATGCCATTCCTTCCTCTTCCTCCCATGGCAGGAACAGCCATTTCCCAACCCCTCAAACACAGTGTGGCAAAAACCAGCTTTGCCCTTATGGCTAAAAGCCTGGAGCTGGTTCAGATGGCATCCACCACGTTACTCATGCTCAAGGAATGGGTGGAAAAGGCAGGGCTCACACTGGGGAAAGGCAGTGATGTTGGTTTAGGTTTTGTCTGATCGGAAGTATTTTGCCTCAGATGCTCCTAGTTCCTGCTGGACATGGAAGCCCAGGGGAGCTGAGAGCAGCTGTCTCTGTGCTAACTGGGCTGGGCTGCTCCTCTATGTCTGCAGAAATAATGTTCATTGTAGCTCTTGGCAATCTTTTCTTTTTCCCACCATGTTCCTTAAACCTATCTATAGCACCCTGCCCTTTCCCCTAACTGCTGGCTGGGCAAAAGGCAAGACATTTTGTGTCTGGCTGGAGATATGGCCAAACGGCCAAACAGGCCAGAGGAAGAAGGCTCAATTTGCAAACTTTCCCCTGGCGAAGGCCCTGATTTGGATCTCTTCTCTCTCTAGATGTGGATTTTCACACAACTCTTAGAAACATTAATTTCTTGAGGGCTGCAAGGTTCTGTCAGACTGCACCAAAACGGGCCAAAAATCCATCCAGAAAACAGCGGGAAGAGCTGACAGAAAGACAGAGAAATTGCACAATCTTCATTTCCATGGGAACCCAGGCTAACGTGAAGATCTTTATCCTATCAGTCCACTCTGAGCAACGAGAATAGATAAAAGATAATATGATTTGTGGAACTGCAGGCTGTGACTTCCAGCATGTCTTCATGCCCTCACGCTTCTGTACCATCAGCTGCTCGTTACCACCCCACCCGACCCTTGCCTCCATGCCAGCAAAGCTGTCCCTGTGGTCTCGCAGAGGACCAGCCTGCAGAGCAGCAGTTCTCTGGCCAACTCTCACTCCCACTCACTTTGCGTATGGCAGGATAGGTGGAAACTCAACAGAGATGTGAAGAAATGTGTTATTTGACTGAAGTGTCTAGATCCTACTTTTATGTACCCAAATCCTTTTGTTGTTGGATCGGAGCAGCTTGAAATGAGACAAAAGCTGCTGAGAAGCTTTCCAATGGATCCTATGTGAGAAATTCACAGAATCATAGAATGGTTTGGGTTGGAAGGGACCTTAAAGATCATCCAGTTCCAACATCCCTGACATGAACAAGGACATCTTCTACTAGATCAGGTTGCTCAAAGCCCCATCCAACCTGGCCTTGAATACTTCCAGGGAGGGGGCATCTACAACTTCTCTGGGTAATATATTCCAGTGTCTCACCACCCTCATCGTAAAGAATTTCTTCCTTATATCTAATCTAAATCTACCCTCTTTCAGCTTGAAACTGTTACCCCTCATCCCAGGGGCACATAGTCAGTTCTCACTGAGTTGAGGCACCCTGCCACAAACAGTACTGATGGACCATGGTTTTCATTTGATGTGATCTTTTGCTTCAGGCTATCTAAAAGTTTATGTATTTGTGTTCTAAATAGTTATGTAAGACAACCTAAATAATCCTTTCCTGTTTTATCCTTCCAACCACCTCTTTTATTCTGTACTGTAGAGGAGACAAACAACAATTTGATACCCAGGAAGAGATGGGAAGTTTCTACACCATTCTACTAGCATGGTGTCCCCTTTCTTCCTAGAGAAACAAGGTGATGTAGTGATGGTGCATATGCCTTCCTCTGAAAAGAGGTTTTGACAAAAGTCCCCACAATTATCTATTTAGTAGGCAAGTGGGTAAAGGTCAGGCCTGATCATATAACTGGTTAGAAAACAGTAGGAGCTGACTTGGTAACACATGGATCTGTCTTGACTGATGTTTTAAAAAAATATGTCTTCTTCTTAAGCTGGTGGAAGAGGGAGTGAAGAAGATAAGACATAAATCTTACAGATAATGGTTTATCTAGGTTAATAAAAAGACTGTGTGATTGCTTAGTCAGAGGGACCAAACTAAGCCACCCAACACAATGATACAATAGCATATTAAATACTGCATATGCATGTGGGAAGAGTAATTTGAGTTGGAAATGATTTGTAGTCACTCAGGAAATCAGATGTCATTGTGGATAGCTCAGTGGAAACATCTGGTACAGAAGATCAAAGGCAAATGCTATTTTGGGTTGGAGTAGAGTGCTGTTGAAAGTAACATGATAACATAATGTTCCAATCAATAGTGTTTGGTAGGTTGCGTTCAGTTTCAAACATAGAGGTACAGCCAAAGAAGCATGGTGGAAAGGACTAGATTTTCAGAGGTGGTGGTGTTGAAGAGAAAGGTGGACACTGGAGCCACGAGGCGGCCAGGATTTCCTGCTGATACTGCTGTTGGATTGTGGGACACTTATGTCAAGGCACCATTTACTTATCTGCCATAAGGCAAGCATTGGAGTTGCTTGCTTATGGCACTGGTAGATACTCCAGCACTAGAAATCTTTACCTCAGGGCTTGATTTTTTTCCCCCACAAGAATTCAGGGAGTCTTCTGGTCTGTACTCTCATGAGGTGAGGGTAGATAGTGGTCCCTACCTTTAAAATATATCAGTTAGGATGTAATAAGAGGGGGAAGAAAACTTAAGGAGAAAATGAGTCACAGTTTACAGATGACATAAAAGTTCTAGAAACACATTGAAGTACAGGAAGAAACATGTAGATTGATTTCTTCATGGGGAAGACTAGTGAACTGCAACAGACCCAACAGAATATCTGTGTTGCTAGTTCACCCACACGTATGTGGCTGGATTATCCGGATTTAAATCCCCAAATCTAAAATCTTTTGATGTATCTTTTTGATGTCTGAAAACTTTTCCTTGCACTAGGATGAAATCCTTTCCATGTGCCAAAACAACACCTGAATTTTTTCCTTTGACCAGTCTGTAAAGGACAAGAAGAGGCTGAAATATTCGTTATGTTGGGTTTTTTCCAGATTTCTGGTTCTGACAGAATTTTACCTGTGAGGGGCTCAGAGCATGGTCTAGAACAGCAAATATTTTGGTAAATTAGTTGTCTTAACAGGGGCTGATGAACTTTATCATGAGGTAGTGGAGAAACACAAAGCCTAAGCAATCTAAGAGGCATGGGGATTCCTGTGGAGAGCAGGATAATTCCAAATTAAATCAGTTGGGGAAATGTCATTATTAAACTTAATCTGATTGATTTCATGACAAGTAAAAAGTTCTGTGTCTAACGAGGCAAAATCGAATGCAGAATTACCAATAAGATGCAAGCCTTTATGCAGCAGCAAAGCAAAAAAAAAAGGATCTGGGGGTTATAATGGAGCACAAACCAAACAGCAGTCAGCCATACTCAGAGACAGAGCAGGACATACAGGGAGGCATTGCCCTTCCTCTATACATGGTGTAAACTCACTTCAGCATTGAGATAGACTGCTTACCTATTCTCCCATTTTATGGACTTGCTGTAGAGAGCTTATTCTGCTATTTTAAAGGCTGCACATGTGATTCTGGAGCATATGAGCAAGATCTGGAATAGAAAATGCAGACAAATTAGATGGAGACCAGAGGTGGGCAAAAGAGAAGCTCCTGAAGGTTTAGAAAACAGCACTTGTGGAAAAGGCTGAGGAGAATATGTCATTCTTTGGGTTGAATGTTCTGTTTAAGACAGCTGAGAGAGAAAAAAAGTAACATGGAGAGTGGTCATTTTAATGAGCTACGCTGAATATTTAGCTTGGGTAGCACATGCCTCAGAATTTCTTGTTGCAAAACCTGCTTCATGTTTGATGTCATGGGGCTGCCTGGGGCATGTGTTTCAGAAGGGCATACCACCTTGAAATAAAACCTTGGAAGGAGGACAGCTGCTGTTGATGGCATGACCCCTGTGTTTGCTCCCAGAGAACTGCTCTGGGGTTCTGAGTTTCAGACCTTGGAAGGGGATGGGCAGGTCCGGTCCTGTGGCCCCTGGCAGCTTGTGGCATCTAGTGCCCATGACAAGGAAATAAAAAAGTGGATTTCATAGTGTTGTGCCGTATTGCTACATCAGGAAATGGAGACTGTTTGGCAAGGGGTTCTTCCTGAGGCGGTGTTGTTAGAGACTTGGCAAACAGAGGCCATAGCTAACCTGTGGGGTGTTATCTTCAAAGGCTCTTCTTAGGTTCCTTTGTGCAGTGAAATCTAATAGTTCACAAGGACATGTAAAGTCTAAAGGGGTTGTCTTGGCAATTACATGCTGTTTGAGGACTGTTCAGCAATAGCCTGCTCTGGAGTGGCCAACCTTTCATGGCCTGGGAGCCAGGAAACAGAAAAAATGGGTGGCACTAAAGGGCAACGGGTCTTAAAGTGCTCAATTTATGATTTCATGGATGTTATGAGTATACCACATGCTATTCGCTTGATCTTGGCTTTCTTCAACTCTTTTTTTAAACATACTTATTGTTTGTATATATCCACAAAACCCTGTTCTTACAGCAAACTCACCAGTTGTAGTGTCGTGGTTTAACCCCAGCCGGCAACTAAGCACCACACAGCCATTCGCTCACTCCCCGCCAGTGGGATAGGGGAGAGAATCAGAAGGGTAAAAGTGAGAAAACTCGTGGGTTGAGATAAAAACAGTTTAATAGGCAAAGCAAAAGCTGTGCACGCACGCAAAGCAAAACAAGGAATTCACTCACTACTTCCCATCGGCAGACAGGTGTTCAGCCATCTCCAGGAGAGCAGGGCTCCACCACGTGTAATGGTTACTTGGGAAGACAAACACCATCACTCTGAATGTCCCCCCTTTCCTTCTTCTTCTTCCCCCAGCTTTATTTGCTGAGCATGATGCCATATGGTATGGAATATCCCTTTGGTCAGTTGGGGTCAGCTGTCCCAGCTGTGTCCCCTCCCAGCTTCTTGTGCACCCCCAGCCTACTCGCTGGTGGGGTGGGGTGAGAAGCAGAAAAGACTCTGTGTAAGCACTGCTCAGCGTTAACAAAAACATCTCTGTATTATCAACACTGTTTTCAGCACAAATCCAAAACATAGCCCCATATGAGCTACTATGAAGAAAACTAACTCTATCCCAGCCAAAAGCAGCACATGTAGTTATCCAGAGGCAGAACTACAAAATGAAGCCATCTAGGATTAGTGTTTCCATGAGTGTTTCATGCTACCCTGCAGCACCCATAAGGCTGACACATACTGACCCTGACACATACTGCTAACTAACCCCCCAGTGCTGCAGCCTCTCCTTGAAGTCCTGGGACCATGTTTGCTTTCAAGTACACAAACAGGAAAAGGTTTCTTTTAGAGGTTCCCAGCTGCCCTAAGCCATGGTTTCCCCTGCTATCCAGCCCGAAAGAATAATTCCCAGCTGCCCAGCCAAATACAAATGCAGTGGGGAACAGTGTGTGCTCAGATGGCTTTCTGCAAGGCTGGCCGCTGCCAAGGTGCAGCATAACTGCAGGCTGCAGCAGAGGCAATGGGAGTCATGGGGCAGCAGGAACATCCTTTCCCTCATTTGCGGTACTTGCGGTCAGAGGAGCCAAGTGGCCAAGCAAAGTCAGCTCTAGGACTTTATTGCCTCAGGTTGTGCCTTTTTGGGGATAAAACATGGCCAAATCAGGCAGGCTAGTCATAGGTGGTACTGTGGAGGGGATGCACAAGTTTTTTCTGGTCACAGCAGGGATGTGTCAGTCCAAGCATCTGAGGAACATGATTCAACAAGTTCAATATAGAACCATAGAACATAGAACCATTAAGGCTGGAAAAGACC